>CAKNYM010053110.1:175334-195775 GCA_932195095.1 Andricus curvator
AGATGATCCATCCAATCCTAGTTATGCACCAACTTTATTTCCTTCTATTTATCGTGCCCTACAGATAAATGAGGGAGCTGTTGTAAGCAGGTACATGCATAAACACGAAAAACAATAATTAAATAATATGCCCTTCTTCATTTATATAAAATTATTATGAGTACCGATTGATTACAGGTACAATAGATTCATGAATCGCAGACAAAGTATTGGCAATAGCAGTGTTGAATCGATCATTACTGTTGAAAAGCAATTTGATAACAGCTGCAGCAACATTGCCAGTAGTCGAAATGAGCCGATGGATGTAAATGTTGAAAAAAAAGATCAAGAGTGTCAAGTAGATTTTATCAATTCTGACACTGAACCAATATTAACTTTCACATGTAATAGGTACATTTACCAGACGAATCATTGCGATGCAGAAGTTCAGACAGAAATACCCGATTATTTAGAAATTAAAACTATCAAAAATAGAAAGAAAATGAAAGATAAAGGAATACAATATGGCCCATCATTACCTAATCTTGTAGATAAGTCGGTTGACTGTAACCACACTGTAGTAGAACAAAAAAAGAAACAGCGTAAGTTTTGTGGTTATCCTTCTATCACAACAGACGAGCAATTATCAGACATTGCCTGGGTAAATTTTTGTACCTTTTGTTTTTTACTAACTAAAACTGATAACCCACCACAAGGATCTGAAATAACAAAAAAATAGAGGCTTTTAATTTTTCTAGTAAGAATGAAAACTGGATTGACTTTTTCAGCCATAGGAATTTTTTTTAGCTTCCATCGCACGACCATTTCAAAAATTTTTTTTTCAACACTTGAATATCTGAGTTCGTCAACTGCAAATTTAGTATTTTGGCCAAGTAGAGCTGCCGTACAAAAAAGTATGCCTGTCTGTTTTAAACCAGAGTACTCAAATACTCGTGTTATTATAGACTGTACTGAATTTAAAATCGACGTTCCCTCAAAGGTTGACGACCGTATTTATTCTTATTCTCATTATAAAAAAGGTTTTACTGCGAAAGTATTGATTGGCATCACGCCATCTGGATTTATCTGTTTCAAATCAAAAGCAGCTGGTGGTAGGAAAAATGATCCACAAATAACAATAGATTCACAATTGATAGATTTATTGGAAGACGGTGATGTAGTTTTGGCGGATAAAGGATTTCCTGAAATGAGGTCTGTAATTGATGCAAGTGGTAAACATGTTTTTCTCATTATGCCACCTTTCCTGGAAAAAAATTCAGAATTTTCTGGAGAAGAAACAAATATGACGTACAGCATCGCGAGAGTTCGTATTCACGTAGAGAGAATTATGCAGCGTCTGAGAATTTATCTAATTTTGAATAAAATTCCAGAATATTTGTTCTCCTCTATTGATAAAATTATTCACGTAGCCTGTGTTTTAGTAAATTTACAACCATGTATTTTTTCCGATAAAAAATAAAAAAACAGAATAATGAAAAAACATTTGTGAACGTTTTTTTTTCAAACTACATTTATTAATATAAAATTAATACATTCGAACGGTAACAAAATCTCAAATATTCAAAATGTTAAATACACACTCATGTCGACAAATATTTTTATATCTTTTATTGCATTATGTCACGTGTCTATCTACGTTAGCGCTATTCTTCGGAAATACTAACACAATTTTTCCAAATATTGCACATCTCATTCTATCTTGTATAAGAATTATATTTATTAAGAAATTCGAAGATTATCGGATATTTTTCAAAGTATTTTGAATATCTTTTCCGGCGAATACTCGACGAGGTTGATCTATTATTTCGAGAGCTTCTTTCCTTTGATTTTCTTCAATTGATTTAGAAACAAGAATAGGTAAAAAATGAGTGAAATAAAATTCTTCAGATTTTAGTATTACTTCTCGTAAAAAAAATTCGTCACGATGAACTGAAATTGTACAACTGCCATTTTTGATAGGAGAATACACAAATAAATCACAAATGTTTAAACCGCACACGTACATCTGAATTTGGCACTGTGTATAATAAGCATGACACTTTTTTAAAATTATTTCACCTCCTACATACTCTAAATAGGTAACATTACATTTCTTCTTTTCAACATCAACAATAGGTAACTTTTCACAGCTGCTTGGGCACTTTATTTCAACTAAGCCAACAATACACCCGTCTTCAGTTACAATTCCATCTGGACTTGCGCACAACCACGGCTGATATTTACTAACAATAACGCCTACTTCTTTAACTTTCTTATTAAACGTAGTTTCATACAAGTTCCTTGCGACACTTTCATTGTCTTTTCCATATTTCATTGAGGGCACACTGCTTCTACTTGGAAAAAATAAGTCTTCTAGCAAAGACTGGATGGTTTTTGTTTTTCTCACTTTTATTTTATGTATGGTCGAGCTTGCAGAAAATCTGAAGCTCCTTGCTAATTCCCACTTGCTAGACATAGCTTGATCAATGGTTTCACTACATAGATGAATAATATTTCCACTTGTCATTTTAATTTCAGTCTCGAAGAATTGTTTGATATTATCACAAAGAACATATTCTGCACAGTAAATGGGATACTCTTCAATAAAATTATGAATATTAAGTAAACATACTTCACAGTCTTTTTTTTCTATCATCTTTTTCTACCGATTCTACTAACGAAGTCACTAATCGATTAATATCACTTTCAATCTGTTGACTAGAAGGTTCTTCTTCCATAGATAACATTATTTGCAAGGGACAGCGACTATTCAACTCCTCCAATTTAGGCAAACGCAATTCCACTGTCACATTTGGTTTCGGCGGATACATTTCTGCAAAATCAGCTCCTTTCGAGTATTTTTCTTTCACAAATTGTTATGGTGTTGGTTTACCCCATTGCTGTTCAAAATTAGTCTTTGAGAGACTTTCATAATTATTCACATAATAAATCAAAGCAACAACGTGCTTGCACCGTCCACTTTGGTTATAAACACATGTACAAGACACACTTTTTACAACTCTATCAGCATCAATCTGCAAAAAATAAACCGTGATAATAACTCATACTATCCAACAAAGCTTTTTTCGGAGAAAAGGCGAGCATTGCTCACATTCAACTGAGTTTTGTACGCTTCAGATGATACAGATGCTTGTCGAACAACTTGTGCTTGAATAAATAAACTGATCCCATTTTGCCTGTACTCTTGTACACATCGCACATGGTTTGCCTCAAATAATTTTTTGCCTTTAGGTTCCGTTTCTGGTTGAAAATTGATTGCATGTTTTACTTTTGCAAATCCTGTTCTTATCACAACATTCATAATTAATGGCTGCAATTTAAAAAAAAATTCATTAATTAGAGCATGTTTTGTTGTACATGCCATTTATTTAAATATCATTTCATCTGTGCATCCGTTATTATCACTTTTGATTCATTTTTTAAATACATTTGTTTTGAAGGACTTAACCTATACTACCTATGTGACAGGTAGATTTTCCAGAGCATTAATTGTATACTTACAAGTTTTTTTTAGATGTTTCACTCGCTGGTGTTTCCAACATTCCACATACTATCACTATACTTGAAATATTAATGTTTAAACGATTTCTCGTATATTTTTGTACTATTGCCCATTTACTCTCACGTAAATATACACGCCCGCTATTAACTATCAAATCCGCTAGGCGGCGACACGAGAGCGGCTCACAGCGATATTCGCTGTTATTGCAGGACGAGCTAGCAGGCGTACGGGACGGCCGCGGCGCGCCGTCAGTGGGATGAAATCAAAAAACGAGGTTCAAAATAACTTGTAGCTGGCAATTCTTAACCGATTTTGGATTTTTTTTTCAGAAAAATTCAGCATTGAAATTTGAAGATATTTATGTGGCCTGATTTTTCATTTTTTTTTTGTTTAAACTTTTATGTTATTTCAAAGAGTGAATAAAAAGTAGATTTTTTCGTTTTTTTTTGTTTATCTTCGTGAAAATTTTTTTTCTATGATCAGCATTGCCAGACTTTATGCACGGGGGTAGTTGAAAGCAAAAAATAATTATGACATTGTTAAGTTGATTGTTATAAACAAATTCACTTAACAAATTGTCTACAATATGGATTCTTCGTTTCCAAAGTAAAATTTTGCTTTCAAATTACTTGCTTTTATCGAAAAAATATTACCCGATCATAAAAATTTGACATTCGATATTTTTTATTAATTTTATAAACAAATTATATAAACAAATGCCTAGTGTGGGCATTTAAATGCAGAAAAAAATCGTTTTTTCTCTTAATTTTCCTCATATTATATCGCTAGTGATATTTAATGATTAAAAATTATCATCCGATATTTTTTATTAATTTTGTAAACAAATTATATAAATAAATGCCCAGTGTGAACATTTAAAGGCAAAAAGAAATCATTTTTTCTCATAGTTTTCCTAAAATTATGTCGCCAGTGATGCCTAATGATGAAAAATTATCATACGATAGTTTTTATGGATTTTATAAACAAATTATATAAACAAATGCCCAGTGTGGACATTTAAAGGCCGAAAGAAATCGCTTTTTCTCTTTAATTTCCACAAATTATGTCACCAGTGATGTTTAGTGATGGAAAATTATCATCCCAAATTTTTTATTAATTTCATAAACAAATTATATGAACAAATGGCTCCTTATCTCAGATTAAAGACTTAGGAATTGAAACTTGATCGCGACTAATCAATGAAATCTTAAGAAATTGAAAAAAGGATTATGATACACAGCAAGTGTATGCTTATTGTTGTTGTACAAATTTCCATCTTTAACAATTCCTAAGAATACTACATTGCGAACATTGAAAGAAACAACAATTACCAAACAATTACATCACTAGCAACATACTTTGATACTATTTGCGAAAAAACAAACGTTTTCTACCATTAAACATTCACACTAGGTATTTGTTTATATCATTTGTTTAAAAAATCGATAAAAATTATTGGATGATAATTTTCCATCATTAAACCTCACTGGCGACATCATTTGAGGAAAAAAGAATTTTCTTCGACCTCTAAATGGCCAAGTTATAAATCTGATTGAATAATTTGTTTATAAAATTGATACAAAATATCGTATGATAATTTACCATCATTGAACATCACTGGCGACATCATTTAAGGAAAATTAGGAAAAAAAAAAGATTTCTTTCTGCCTTTAAATGTCCACACTGGCCATTTGTTTATATCATTTGTTTATGAAATTAATAGAATATATCGGATGATAATTTTTCATCACTAAATATCACTGGCGACATAATTTAAGGAAATTTAAGAGAAAAACCGATTTATTTCGGCCTTTAAATGTCCACACTGGGCATTTGTTTATAAAATCAATAAAAAATATCGGATGATAATTTTCCATCATTAAGCATCACTGGCAACATAATTTTAGGAAAATTATGAGAAAAAACAATTTCTTTTTGCCTTTAAATGTTCACAGTGGGCATTTATTTATATAATTTGTTTATAAAATTAATAAAAAATATCAAAAGATGATTGTCCATCATTAAACATCACTGGAGATATAATTTGAGAAAAATTAAGAGAAAAAACGATTTTTGTTTTGTTTTTAAATGTCCACACCAGGCATTTGTTTATATAATTTGTTTATAAAATTAATAAAAAATATCGGATGATAATTTTCCATCATTAAATATCACTGGCGATATAATTTTAGGCAAATTAAGAGAAAAACGATTTCTTTCTGCCCTTAAATGTCCACACTAGGCATTTGTTTATATAATTTGTTTAAAAAATTAATAACAAACATCGAAAGATAATTTTCCATCATTAAACATCACTGGAGATATAATTTGAGAAAAATTAAGAGAAAAAACGATTTTTCTTTGCCTTTAAATGTCCACACTAGGCATTTGTTTATATAATTTGTTTATAAAATTAATAAAAAATATCGGATGTCAAATTTTTATGATCGGGTATTATTTTTTCGTTAAAAGCAAGTAATTTTAACGCAAAAATTTACTTTGCAAACGAAGAATCAATAGTGTAGACTATTTGTTAAGTTAATTTGTTTATAACAATCAACTTCACAATGTACTAACTTTTTTTTGCTTTCAACTACCATACATAGAGACAATGTTCATTGTCCATTGAAATTAAGCTGTTACAAAAGTAAGACTCCTTTTTTCGTCTCAAGTTCTTTTTTTGTAATCTTAAACCTATAATTATGAATTTTATTTAAATATAGCGCAAAAAATGAAATGAAATTAGTTTCCTCGACTCCTTGATATTTAATAAGAATAAAAATTTTCTTAATTAATCTTTGAATTTTCTTCTGTAAGTTGTCATTGTCTTTTATAATAAATTTAATAAAAAGATATTTAATTAGAAAGATTTATCCAAGAGCGTTTTATCAGAAAGTGAAGGTTGTAATTCAAAGAGGCAGTAAAAGTTTTGTCCTATAGTTCTCTCTGCGTTCCCCAGGTGGCAGCACCTTCCGGCACAAGTGTGCAGTGTCCCTCATCGAAATTTGAAATAAATTTTTTTTATACAATCTTTTTTATAATATAACAAATTCGAGTCGAATTACAATTTTTTATTAAATAATATTATTTAAAAAAAATCATACTATGTTTAACGCATACAGAAGATTTTAAAAGTCTTCCAAATTTCAATCAATTGAATTTGTTTTGGTTGGAATTCAAATTTTTCTTTTATTTAAAACGATTTTATTATTATTATTGTTTATAAGCATTTTTGTTTAGAGAAATGCTGGAAAGTCTAGGGGTTTTCTAAAATTTTCAGCTTTTCTTTGACTTTTTACCTAGGAAGAAATTATAAATGTAATTATTAATATTAATTTAAACAAAAAGACTCTCAAAAATTATTTAAAGTTATATTTACATTAAATATGATCCATATCAAAAATTTGAAGAATATTTCAAATTTCGGTTTTATATCAGAAAAATATGTTCACAAAAAACAAAGAGAATCATTAAAAAATGATTCTCTCTAATGTTTATTTATTATTTGTTTATAACTAAAGAACCAAAGCAAAGTTGAAAATTTCGCAAAAAACCGCAACTTTCTAGAAATTATTTAATAGAATATTATTCTAAATAATAATAAAAAGTTTAAAAAATTATTTCTGTTAAATTTGATTGATTGTTGCCTCGCTCTAACTAAAAAGTTGAAAATAAGTTGAAAATTTTCAGAAAAAACCGCAACTTTCTATCAATTATCTAAGAGAATATTATTATAAATAATAATGAAAAGTTTAAACAATTATTTTTGTTAAATTTAATCTATTATTGCGTTGCTTTAACTAAAATGTTGAAAATAGAGTGAAAAGTTACACAAAAAAGCCGCGACTTTTTAAATCTATTCTAAGAGAAAATTGCTAGAAACAATAATAAATTGTTCAAACAAATTAAGTCAACATTTAGTTGGAAAAATAAAGTCATACTTTATGTATTAGAAACAATTTGTATTAAAATACCGCAAAAAAATCATAGCGCCAAAAACTCGCGAAGCCCAATTTTTTACTTATGGGGGTTTTTGGGACCCTATAAATCAAACTTATGGGGGTGATATTCGAATATTAGTGATTCATTTGCATCCTATAATTAATTTTGAAGAGAAGTGTTGAGTTTTAACTCGATTCACCTAATATTGACGATTCTAAATAAAATTTATAAAAATGCATTTTTTTCTCATGGGAAATATGTACATTATGGTGTTCTTTATTCATACTTGATGGAATTTTGTATAGAATTTCTGTGCTCTCACCCCCTAATTTTTTTCGAATTCCTAAAAAAATCGCCTCTAAATTTGAGCAAAATCGGTTAATATTTAGCAGTCGCGCAAAGCCCATGAAGTTTCCCATGGATTTAACATAGGAAAAAGTCGCCTTTTCATAAATCTAATATTTAAACGCGATTATGTGTTACAAATAATTTTGTATTTCATTATCTTGTTCAAAAATTTGAGGGTACATGACTTTAAGCCACTCTTATGGGTCCCCAAAAAAACCCCATAACTGCCAAATGTGAATTTTACGTAATATTACGGTTTAACAACGCGTTTTAAAAGTTTTTTTCTATAAATAATTATTAATCGGTAATTTAAGAACACCCAGTTACCTAATAACTAATTTTCAATTGTTTAAACAATTTTGATTTGTTTAAACATATATGAGTATTCTTAGAAAACAAATTACGACTTCAAAATATTAAAATCTGTTAAAAATAGTGAGATAAAGATTTCTCCTGCTTTTTTATTATATGTAAACCATATACTTGAAAAAACAAGCATTATTTAAATGATTGTAAAAATTTTTTAACAAATTATTGTGTTATCATTGATTAAAGAACTCATAACGTCTAGAAAATAAATTCATTTCGCGACTAATCTGAAAAAAACAAGTGTTTACACAAATTCAGATTGTTTAAACAAATGCAGATTGTTTAAACAAATTAAAATTAGTAAGGAAATTACTAGATATTCCTAAATTACTGAAGAATTATTATTTATGAAAAAAAAAACATTCAAAAAGCTTCAATGAACTGCAATATTACGTGAAATTCAAATTTGTCACTTATGGGGTTTCCTTTGGGGACCAATAAGAGTGGCTTCAAGTCAATCGTTTTCAAAATTTATGAATGATTCTTATTCTGTGACGAATTCTGAACAAGATACTGAAATATGGAATTATTTGTAACATACCATCGCGTTTAAATAATAGATTTACAAAAAGCTGATTTTTTCTAATATTAAATCAATGGGAAACTTCATAGGATCGAGGATAGGAGGATTTAAAAGACTTGGGGTTCCGTCTCAAAAGTTATACATCTACGAGGATGCATTGTTTAATGTAAATTTTTTGTTGTTGTTATTATTATTTTTTTTTTTTAATTGAAAATTGAGCGTTCTTTCACGCCTGTAAAATGCAGATAGTCAGCCAACAATGTATGCCGGGCTGCAGTCACTCGATCTAGTTTCAAGTCGAATAAAATCTGCAAGTACTGAGTCTTCGTTGCTTACAGTAATATATAATATAATAATATAATAATAAAAGTGAATCATAACATAAAATAATTTTTCGAAAATATATATAATATAATTATTTTATTCGCCTTTAAACTAGATCAATTGACTGCAACCGGGCATACGGTGTGAAGCGGCGCGTTGCGTCTTACAGGCGCAAAAACACTTATTTTTAAATTACACAAAAAAAACAACATCAAGAACATTTTTCGAAAAACTTGCTTTGCTCGCACGAGTGAAATTGCCTATAGATCATGTGGTTCAAATATTACAATAAACAATTCATCCTCGTAGACGTATTATGTATGTGTCGAAAACCCAAGTCTTTTTAATCCCCTTAACCGATTTCCCTCAAATTTAGAGGCGATGTTTTGTTTTGGGCATTCGAACAAAATTAGCGGATGAAAGCAGAGAAATAAGAAAAAATCCACCAAGTATAAATAAAAACCACCCTAATGTACATATTCCCATGACATTTTTTTTTTTTTTAATTTTAGTTATAATCGTCAATCTCGGATAAATCGAGTTGAAACTCAACATTCATCTTCAAAATTAGCTATAGGAAGCAAATGAATAATTACTTTTTAAATATCACCCTCTTAAGTCGGTATAAAAAAAATTTTATTGGGAGAAACTCGTAAAATTTGTTTGAATAGTTTCTGTTAGGTTTACGACTAAGAATGGGTTCGATGTGAGTTTAAGGTCTCGGTCGGTCCTTGCATGAGGGCGAAGGTGCTGGACGACAGTTTAGGGGTGTAAGACGGGATGACCTCGGGTCGCAACCCCCATTTATACTCTATTACCACTACATTAGTCTACACCAAGGAGATTTATGATCTCACCTCCAGTTCTATTCTAACCTCAACTACCTAAGGAGCTCTATATTTTCATATTCCAACGAGAATATTGATTCTCAACCCCCTAACAGAATTAAAATCCAAATTTCAATTCAAAATCAGGATTAACTTTTTTTTCCAGTTTTTTTTCTAATATATGTAATATGGGTTTCTAGTTTGTCTTAATAAAGTCGTTCAAACTTTCCCCTCTCATACATTCCCTCGCCTACATCCCTTACATTTCACTACATCCCCTCCCGGAATTCCCCCTCACTTCCCTTGCATTCCACTTCAACTAATTATCCACCCCTCACTTCCCCTTCCAGAACTTCTAATTTCCCCTCACTTCCCCTAGTTGCTCTTCAATCACTTCCCCTACTTATCCTCCCCTCATTTACCGATTCGCCTACTTCCCTACCCTTATTGCCACCACTTTCTCTAATTCCGCACCCCTCACTTCCCCTATCACTAATTATAATTTCCCCTCATTTCCCCTAGTTCCCCTCCCAACACTTCCCATACATATCCTCCCCCACCCCACTTCTCCTACTACTCTTACTTACCCTACTTACCCTCCCTTGATTTCCCTGAGTTCCCCTTACTCCCCTCACTCCTCCTACTTCCCCCACTATCATTTCCCCTCACTTACTTTCGTAAGTTTTAACCTACACCCCTAATTTTTTTGCGTATGGAGGGTTCATCCAAAGATAACGTAAGACTATTTTTATTTTTAACTGAAAAACAGTTGTATTGAACCAAAAAGACCAGCTTTCTACAAAACAGTTGAATTTCCTACCAGGAAAGATTTTTCAGTCAATAAAGAAAGTAAAATTTATTATAAAATGTTGAATTTTCCAGCCAAAAAGACGAGATTTCTTCAAAACAGTTGAATTTTGAACTAAATAATTCATTTTTCAACCAAAACGAATAATTTCTTAAATCAAAAATACGAATTTTCAACCAGAGTTGAATTGTCAACGAAGAAAGGGTTTTCAGGCAATAAAGAAAAAAAATTTCTTCCAAAACGTTGAATTTTTCAAGCCAAAAAAACGAATTTTCAACAAATTACATAAATTTTAGATCAAATTGTTGAATATTCAAACTAAAAAAAGATCAAAATTTAATCAAAAATAAAAGAGTTGAGTTTTATTTATAAAAATGAATTTTTGAATAGAAAAAATTATTTTCTACAAAGAAGCTGAATTTTCTTGCAGATAGTTGTTTTTTTACCAAATTCTTTATTTTTAAGGCAAAAAGACAAATATACAGAATTAAAAATTAAATTAAAAATTATATATACAGAACATTTGAATTTTCAATAAACTTGTTAAATTTTCAACCAAAAAGATTAATTTTCTACCAAAAGAGTCGAGTTTGCAACAAAGCACATAAATTTTCAACCAAATAGTTCAATATTTAAACTAAAAAATATCAATTTTTAATCAGAAGTAGAATAGTTGAATTCGAATTCATGAAAATTAATTTTCAATAAACAAAGATAATTGTCACGAAAAATCTAATTTTTTTCAAGTAGTTGAATTTTCTACGAAACTGATGAATTTTCAAGCCAAAAAGACGAATTTTCTTTAAAACTGTTTAAGTTTTAACACAAAAGTATGAATTTTAAACAAATAAAGATTTTTCAGTCAAGACAGAAAAAACGTTTCATCAAAATTGTTGAATATTGAGGCCAAAAGGCGAATTTTCTTTTTATGAAAAAGCTGAATTTGCAACTCGAAAATATGAATTTTCGAAACAAAGGTTAATTTTCAATCAACCGGTGGCAATTTTTAACCAAAAAAACATTGGAATTTCAAACGAAGAAAATTGTTTTTCTTCCAAAAAAGACGAATTTTCAACTAAAAAAAATCAATTTCCAACAAAAATTGGAAAATTTACATTTTTAGTTTAAAAATGATTTTTAAATAACAAGAAAAGTAATTTTTAACGAAATAGTTACATCTTCAACAAACAGAAGAATAAATTTTTACTAAATAGTTCAAGTTTTACGCAAGTAGTTGGATTTTCAATAAAAAAAATTCACTTTTTAGCAAAATAGTTGAACTTTCAACCAACGAAAAGAATTTGTAACTAAAATGACGAATCTTCAACTAGACCAGTTCATTTTTTAGTTTAAAAAATTAATTTTTAACCAAAACGAAAAACAAATTTTCAACCAAAGAGATGAATTTTCAAATAAAAAATGGTTTTTTAACAAATTGGCTCAAAGCCCAAAAAAAACGAATTTCTAACATAATATTTGAATCCTAAACGAAAGAAAATTAATTTTTCAACAAACGGTTACATTTTTATCAAAAAAAAAATTAAATTTCTACTGAAACATATGAATTTTTAAACCAAAAAGACGAATTAAAAAAAAATTTAATTTCCAACCAAGAAAAATTTTAGTTGAATTTTCAACACCAAAATATGAATTTTTATCAGAAATTTTAGTTCAATTTAGTTAGTTAATTAGTTCAATTACTTAGTTCATTAGTTATAGTTCAATTTTCAACCAAAAAGGATTACTTTTTAACGAAAAATTAAAATCCATAAGAATGTAAGGTGAAAAAAGTTAAAATGAATTGAAGACAATTGAAAAATATGAAAAATTTAATTAAATTAATAAAAATTCAAGGAAATTCAAAAAATGTGATAAAATGCCTAGGACTTTATGGTGAGTCGAAGAAACTAAAAAAATCCATTGAATCGAGTGAATTTATAAGAATTCAGGTAAGCTAAAATAAATCAAGAGAATTATGGAAAATTCAAAAGAAATTTAAAAGATTTTAGGACAAATAATAATAATTTAGGGTAAATTCAAAAATATTTCAAATTAATTGCAAAAAAACATATGAAAATCTCTTCAAATTGTGAAATACTATAAAATCTGATAATTCCTAAAATCCTGTAAAATTATTCCATATCTTCTGAAATTCTTTACAAACGCATGACATTTTTTTAATTCCTTAGAATCATCAAAATCCTTTGAAAACCACTGAAAATTGTTTAATCTGTTGAAAATGCCTTTGTTAGGTCAATTAGTTAGTTCATTAGTTAGAGTTCGATTTTCAAACCAAAAGGATTACTTTTTAACAAAATTCTAGAATTTTCAATCATGTAATCATGTTAATTTTCAACAGTTACTTAGAGTTTTATGTTTTTATTCCGATTCAGATAAAAGTTGCAATTCTTATTATTCAATCCTAATATTGTAGGACTCATTTTATTCCTTGAAGGATTCTCTACCTCTTTAGTACGTTTTTATCTTTAACAAAAATAATTTATTAATTACACAATTTTTATTACTCCAAGCCATATTTTTCTTAAATAAATTTAAAAAAATATGAGCGTACTAAAGAGATTTGTAAAGAATTCTTCAAGGGACAACTAATTACCTCAAGTTTTTACGGAACAGATTTTTTAATTTCCCTCTATTTTGCATAGCATTCCCTATATTCATTTTTTAATTACTCTTATCAGCAAACGAACGACACGAAATATTTTTCATCCCAGAACTGAGTCCGGAATCACAGTACCGATGTAAATTACCGCTAACTGACGAGTCAGGCCTTTATCATCTTTATCTCTCGAGTATTTTAGCGGTTATTTTTTCCGGTAGGAACTCCCGTGACCCTCCCCCGACTTTTTGCAAGACAACGCTTTTTAGCGAGAAGCGACTGCAGAAACGAAATTAGCTGCCTTAAACGAGAAAATTTTTAATTATTTCTTATCGAAAAGAAATCTTCCATTCCTGTCTTCCTTACTTATCATAGAACGTTTTACTTCACTTTACTAGCAGTTCTGCAGAGATTTTTGGTATCTTGCTGTCAAACATATTTTTGCAATGTACCAATTACAGGATGATAGAAAATTTTTTCAAAATTCCCGGATTTTTTCTTGACTAATTTATTGTTTTTTTTAACCTTAAATATTTGAAGACCATAATTCTTAATTAGGCATTTCACTAAAATCTAACGATAAAGTTTTAGAAATATTCTGATTCATAATTTTTTTTTAATTTTAGAAAGGACCTATATTTTTGAGAATCCATTGTATAAAGTTTTTTCAATTTCCTTCGGAATCTGTTCTCTATAATTTATCTCCCAATAATTCCTTATACGAATCTCTTAAGGAGTCTAGTATCCCGTCTGTATCATATAGCAATTCACCTTTCTATTTCTCATGCTGACTAACTCTGTACTTTCACTTCCTCCAAATTAACCAACTTCCATTCATAAAAAAGTTTATTATTTTAAATAATACAACACTTCAAAGAAAATTTTCGAAGTCTTTTTTATATCAATCTACCTAATTAGCGTTAGAAATTAAACTACTGATAACTTCGTTAAAAAAAGTTCTTATCAAACCAGCAAATACGCCTTGTATCATTTTCTTTGAAAAAGATTATATTTTGTGGCCCACCGATTATGCCACCTTAATCATAGACCGCATGATTCGTTGGAAATAATTTATTTAGATTTAACAATTTTTTTCTCTCAAAAACCAAAATCCGCATTTTCTGCAAAAACTAAATAAGATACGTTAAAAGCAAAAAAAAAATATATTCTCAAGTAGAAAACAAAAATTATAAAAAAAGTATGTTCATACTTTTCTCTGTCTCTTTAAAATAAGATTTTATGATGTTCATTTTTTTATCTATGGCTGATAAAATATTTTTTTAAAGAATAATGACAAATAATGCATTTAAGACAAATTATGTATAAATTAAAAATGTTTTCTTCATAATATTAGGTAATATAATGCGTTCAAAGAAAGTGTCAAGAGGCTTCTTATTAGAACTTTTTAAGAAAAATAATTTTATTTTATAGACTCTTGTAATTCATTAAATCGTTTTTTTCAAATAGCATTTCACCTTTGCTATTTCTCATGCTGCCTAACTCTGTACTTTTACTTCCTTCAAATTGACTCACGTCCATTTATAAAACAGTTTATTACTTTAAATAATACCACACTTCAAAGAAAATTTTCGACGTCTTTTTTATATCAATCTACCTAATTAGGTTTAGAAATTACACTACTAATAACTTCGTTAAAAAAATTGTTATTAAACCAGCAAATACGCGTCGTATCATTTTCTTTGAAAAAGAAGATATATCGTGGCCCACCGATTTTGCCACCTTAACCATAGACCGTATGATTATTTGAAAATAATTGATTGGGACCTGACCATTTTTTTCAAAAAAATTAAAATCCACATTTTCTGCAAAAACTAAAAAGGATACGTCAAAAGTAAAAAAAAAAATATATTCTCAAAAAAAAAGAAATTATGAAAAAAGTCTGTTCATACTTTTCTCTGTCTCTTTAAAATAATACGATTTTATGATGTTTATTTTTCATCTATGGCTGATAAAATATTTTTTCAAAGAATAATGATAAATAATGCATTTAAGACAAATTAGGTATAAATTAACAATTTTTTTCTCATTATATTAGAAAAATATAACGCGTTTGAAAAAAGTGTCAAGAGGCTTCTTATTAGGACCTTTTAAGAAAAATAATTTTATTTTATAGACTCTTGTAATTCATTAAATCGTTTTTTTTAATAGCATTTTACCTTTGCTATTTCTCATGCTGCCTAACTCTGTACTTTTACTTCCTTCAAATTGACTCACGTCCATTTATAAAACAGTTTATTATTTTAAATAATACCACACTTCAAAGAAAATTTTCGACGTCTTTTTTATATCAATCTACCTAATTAGGTTTAGAAATTACACTACTAATAACTTCGTTGAAAAAATTGTTATTAAACCAGCAAATACGCGTCGTATCATTTTCTTTGAAAAAGAAGATATATCGTGGCCCACCGATTTTGCCACCTTAATGATAGACCGAATGATTAGTTGGAAATAATTGATTGGGATCTAACCATTTTTTTTCTCTCAAAAACAAAAATCCTCATTTTCTGCAGAAACTATAAAAGATGTGTCAAAAGTAAAAAAAAATATATATTCTCAACAAAAAAAAAATTATAAAAAAAATCTGTTCATACTTTTCTGTGTCTCTTTAAAATAATACGATTTTATGATGTTCATTTTTCATCTATGGCTGATAAAATATTTTTTTCAGGAATAATGACAAATAATGCATTTAAGACAAATTAGGTATAAATTAAAAATGTTTTTTTCATTATATTAGAAAAATAAAACGCGTTTGGAAAAGTGTCAAGAGGCTTCTTATTAGAACTTTTTAAGAAGAATAATTTTATTTTATAGACTCTTGTAATTCATTAAATCGTTTGTTTTTTTTAATAGCATTTCACCTTTGCTATTTCTCATGCTACCTAACTCTGTACTTTTACATCCTTCAAATTAACCAACGTCCATTCATAAAACAGTTTATTATTTTAAATAATACCACATTTCAAAGAAAAATCCTACTGATTTTATTGAAATTGGATTTAATTTAGAGTGAATTCAAAGAAATTTATGTGAAATGAGAAGAATTCGATAAAGTCCATAAGAATCTAAGGTGAAAAAAATATAAAATGAATTGAAGACAATTGAAAAATTTGATTTAAATCAGTAAGTTTGGAATAAGTTAACAAAAATTCAAGAAAATTAAAAAAAATGTGAAAAAAAGCCTAGGAGTTCATGGTGAGTCGAAAAAAAACTAAAAAAATCCATTAAATCGAGTAATTTTAGAAGAATTCAGGTAAATTAAAAAAAAAATCAAGAGAATTCTGGAAAATTAAAAAGAAGTTGAAAAGAATTTAGGACAAATAATAAGAATTCAGGGTGAATTCAAAAATATTTCAAATTAATTGCAAAAAAATAAATGAAAATCTCTCCAAACTGTGAAATACTATAACATCTGATATTTCCTAAAATCCTGTAAAATTATTATATATCTTCTGAAAATCTTTACAAACGCATGCCATTTTCTCAATTCCTTAGAATCATAAAAATTCTATGAAATTCCATTAAATTACTGAAATAAATTAAGAATTTCTTGGAATCTTTTAAAATTCCTTAAAATATTCAAAATCCTTTGAAATCTTTTCAAATCTCTTGAAACTTTTGCAAGCTCTTGAGAAAGCCTTGAAATCTTTTAAAATACCCAAAAACATTTTAGTTTCTTTGAAGTTTCAATAAATTACTTAAATAAATTGAAAATTGTTCGGAATCTTTTCAGATACTCAAAAATATTTCAATTTCTTTATAATCTTTTGAAATTCCTTTCAATTTTTTAAAGCTCGCAAATATTCTTCGAAATTTTAAAAAATACCTCAAAATATTCCAAGTCTTTTGAAAGCCCTTCAAATTATCAAAATAAATTAAAAATTCCTGAAAATGTTTTTAAATTTCCTAAAATATTCCAAATCCTTTGAAATCTTTTGAAATCCCTTCCGATTTTCTAAAACTCTTGAAAATGCCTTGGAATCTTTAAAAATACGCTAAAACGTTTCAACTACTTTAAAATTTCTTCAAGTTATTCTAATCAATTATAAATTCCTTGCAATTGCTTAAAATTCCCCGAAAATTTCCAAATCATTTAAAATCTTTTAAAATCCCTTAAGATTTTTTTAAGCTCTTAAAAATGCCTTGGATACTTTTAAGATGCCCTAAAATATTTCAAAACCTTTGAAATCCCATTAACTTACTGGAAAAAATTAGAAATTCCTTGAAATCATTTTTTAATGATTGGAAATATTGCAACTCCTTTACAATCTTTTAAAATCCCTTGCAACTTTTTAAAGCTCGTAAAAATTCCTTGAAATTTTTTTAAATACCCTAAAATGTTTCAACTACTTTTTGAGTCGTTTGAAGTATTGTAATCAATTGAAAATTCCCTTGAATCGTTCAAAATTCACTGAAATGTTTCAAATCTTTTGAAACCTCATTAAATTACTGAAAAAAAATTGAAAATTCCTTGAATCATTTTAAATACTCAAAAATATTTCAACCCCCATCCAGTTTTTAAAATCCCTTGCCATTTGTTGAAGCTCGTAAAAGTCCTTAGAATTTTTTAGAAGACCTCAAAACCTTGAAATATTTGAAAAACTTTGAAATCCTTCAAAATCCTTCAAATCCTGGAAAATTTATTAAACCATTGAAATCCTCAAAAATCTTATCTTTATCTTAAAAAAGTGAACTGAGAAGAAAATAGGTAGCCCTGATAATTCCTGACAGTTACATAAAGTTCCTCTTATCAGAATGTCCTTGCTTCTTAAATTTTTTTTCCAAAATCCCTGATTTTTCCCTGATTTCCAGGTTTTTCCTGACCTGCGGCCACCCTGTAATTACCTAATATCTCACCACTTTATCATTATCCATATTATTTTGATGAATTTCTTTTATTTATAAACTTTATGAATTATTTATTTAAACCTAATTTGCTTTCGTAGTCGAAAAACGGGAACTTAAAAAAGGCCTCGTTCATTTTAATGAAAAATCAGGATAGAGATTTGCGAGGGAAAATGTCTACGGTGTAACTAATTTTTGGAAGTTTAAGCCGAGGGGGGTTGCTTACATATTCTAGTGAGAATATTAAAAAGGGCGTTTTACGGTGAGAGCCGTCGATGATAATATAAATAATTCAGCTTCTTTCGTGGGAGCCTTATTAGTTTGGAGGAGCGATAAAAAAAACTTATTACTTACTCTATGTTCTTCCAGTGGTGATGTCTCAGGAACTCATTTCGAGGGTATAAAATGACGAATTTATAAGGAAGAGGGACCTGTCGATTCCCTGTGGACTGTATTGAAAGGTGCTGATGGCTCCACATTAAATATTCATAACAGGAATCTATAACAATCAATAAATTTTATATTGCTTAATTATTATATATTTCACAAAAGGTATGTTGATGATATATAATGATCATTCCTAAACAAAAACCACAAGCGATTTCCGACATTTTCAATAGTTATGATTCAAATCTTAAATTTACCTATGAGAAAGAAGTAAACTCCACACTTAATTTTTTTAGATATTTCCGTCACAAGAGAAGATAATGAAACTCTTTTAACAAACTCGTATCACAAAAAAACTTGGTCTTTACATTTTTGATCACAACATCCATGGTCTCAAAAGAAAGGGATGATTTTTGGACTTATTGATAGAGCTATTAAATTGTCTTCCTTAAAATTTAGAAAACAGAACATCCAATTATTACGACAAATTTTGATTAGTAATGGCTGTCCACTTAATATAATTAATAAATTAATGAAAATAAGAATTGATAACACTTATAATTCAAGGAGTTAAACAGAATCACAAAATTTCAAAGCTTTTACAGTAGTTCCATATATTTCTGGTATTACTGATATAATAGCTTCAATATTAAGACTAAAAGGCATTAAGGTCATTTTTAGACCAACAAAGTCTAATTTCAACTTATTTCCTTCTCCTGAGGATAAATTAGATATTTTGAATAAAATAAATATTGTTTACTGTTTCGAATGTTTGAACAGCTTCTGAAAAAAATTCTAATAAACATTTAACTATTGAATCTTTCTACATTAACTAGGAAAAAAATGCGTTCATCTTAGATACGACAACTCCAGGCTTCCAGATTTTTATAGTTTATTATGTAAAAACTGACTTTAATTTACAATTTTATTTATAATGGATTTTCAAATTTTAGCGCCTCATGATTAATGTCTATATTCATTGACTTTAGGAATGTACTAATTGACCTTTAATGGATGACTTTGTGAACACTTGTTGAAATTTGACAGTTGAAAGACTCTAAATGTAAACGCTTTTTTGCTCTTCACAATGTTCTCCTAATTCCTCAAAAATGTGAATTTAAATCAATTAGATTTAACTATTTATGACTATTAGATAATTTTTTATTCACTGATTATTATTTTTTATTTTTATTTAAAGAATGTGTTTTTTTATGACTATTTATTACAATTTTTTAACTTCTACTGTTACGTTTATGACTATTTATTATATAAAGAATGTATTTGTTTATTCTAATTAATTCTTTACAATAAATTTTTACTACAGGCTTGAAAAGAGACCGCATAGAGTCCGAAACGTAGCCAATTCAAACTTAAGTTTCATCTTTTGTTTATTTGACCTTTGGCACCGAAAATTTATTTATACATTGCTTAATTATGTTCATGAAAGAACGTCTAATCGACGGTCTTTTCGGGCCCTAATCGGGCGATGGCTAGCCTTGTCGTGATCAAATATTTTTCTAATTGTCTAGGTCAAATATTTTTTATACATTTTCAAAAAGCCAGGGGGTTTGAAAGCATCAAAAATGAAAAATGAACATTGAACAAAATGAATTTGATTCCTCACAATCTAGCCTGCCTCTTCGGGCCCTAATCGGGTGCTGGCTAACTGGATATACCAAAAAAAATTTTAAGTCTCTCATCCAAATATTTGTTGTACATTTCCAAAAAGATCCAGGGTGTTTAAAAGTACAAAAACTGACAAATGAACATTGAACAAAATGAATTTGATTCCTCACAATCTGGCCAGTCTCTTCGGGCCCTAATCGGGTGCTGGCTGACTCGACATACTAAAAAAATTTCTGAATCTCTCATTCAAATATTTTTTGTACATTTCCAAAAAGAGCCGGGGTGTTTAAAAGTATCAA
>CAKNYM010053110.1:209079-226384 GCA_932195095.1 Andricus curvator
AATCTTTTATATTCTTGCATCAACTTTCAATTATATTGAAGAAAAAAGTTTCACTATAAAAAAACCGTATTTTCAAATATTATGCATAACCATAGCTTCCTTACTCTTCAATAAAATGTATCAATGCTATACATCAATCGATTCGTCTTGAATCAACACAACTTTTCTATCCTCGCATCAACTTTAAATTATGAGAAGTAGAACATTTTTAGTATAAAAATCGATTTTAAAAATATATAAATCACCATAACTTTCCTACTCTTTATGAAATGTATTAATATTGTAGGTCAATCGATTCGTCTCGAACCAAGGAATCTTTTATATGCTTGCATAAACTTTGAATTATATTCAAGAAAAAAGTTTCACTATAAAAAACCGTATTCTCAAATATTATGCATTAACATATCTTCCTTAATCTTTAATAAAATGTATTAATATTATAGGTCAATCGATTCGCCTCGATCCGAGGAATCTTTTATATTCTTGCATCAACTTTAAATTATGAGAATTAGAACATTTTTAGTATAAAAATCGATTTTAAAAATATATAAATTACCATAGCTTCCTTACTTTTTAATGAAATGTATTAATATTGTAGGTCAATCGATTCGTCTCGAATCAACACATATTTTATGTTCTTTCATCAACTTTGAATTATGAGAATGAGAAAATTTTTACTATAAAAATCGATTTTAAAAATATATAAATTACCATAACTTCCCTACGCTTCAATAAAATATATTAATAGTATAGGTCAATCGATTCGTCTCGAAGCAAGGACTCTTTTATATTCGTGCATCAACTTGCAATTATATTGAAGAAAAAAGTTTCACTATATAAAGCCGTATTTTCAAATATTATGCAATAACATAGCTGCCTTAATTTTCAATTAAATGTATCGATATTATAGGTCAATCAATTCGTCTCGATCCGAGGAATCTTTTATATTCTTGCATCAACTTTGAATTATGTCAATGAAAAAAGTTTTACTATAAAAAACCGATTTTAAAAATATTATTAAGTGCTAAAAAAAAATTCAACAGATATTTTCAGAAATCCTTTAGTCAGTTTCAAGATATTAGTCGGCAAAACAAGCCCTCCAAATTTCATCAATTTATCTGCAACCGTTTTCAAGTTATCGTGTTCACATCCTCACAAACACACACATCCGGACAATTGCCTAGAACATTGCATTAGACATTTTTAAATTGGGGAAGGTTCAATTAAATGAATTTAAAAATTTTGAAAAATGTTACCATTACGAAGTTTCCTCTATGAGGAAGCTATATAGTAAAATATAATTAAATATTGAAAACTTTTATTAACCTATCAAAGCAAATAGGGTGATTTTTCATGAAAATAGGGAAATAAATTCTTTCAAATAAAATTAATGTGGGTACTATATTTCTACGATTTCAAAGTCGAAATATATTGCGGTTTCAACAAAGTAGTTGGGTTTTCAACGGGAAAAGGTGCATTTTTTCCAAAAGAGATACATTTTTAACAAGAGCGTTGAGTTTTCAAGATAAAAATTAAATTTTTTAGAACAAATTTGACCTTTAAACCCGAGAAGATGAATTTTCATCAAAAAAGTTCATTTTCAACAAAGAAAGATGACTTTTCAATTACATAGTGGAACTTTCAAGCAAAAAGGACAAATGATAAACAAACTAGTTAAATTTTTAACCAAACAGTTGAATATCCAACATACAAAGATGAATTTTTAGCCAAGAAATTTTCTACAGAAAAACAAAGGATTTTTATTCAAAAGCATGAGTTATCTTTCCAAAAAGACAGATTTTAAACAAAACAGTTGAATTTTCAACTAAAAACGATTACTTTTAAAAAAAATAATCAAAATTTCAACAAATTATTCGAATTTTTAACCAAAAAAGACGAATTTTCTCCCAAAAGAGATAAATTTTTAACAAAAGAGTTGAGTTTACAAGATAAAAATTGAATGTTCCAGAACAAATTTGACTTTTAAACCCGAAAAGATGAATTTCCAACGAAAAAAATTCATTTTCAACCAAGAAAGATGACTTTTCAATTAAATAGTGGAACTTTCAAGCAAAAAGGACGAATGATGAATAAATTAGTTAAATTTTTAACCAAACAGTTCAATTCCCAACATACAAAGATGAATTTTCGACCAAGAAATTTTCCACAAAAAATAGAAGAATTTTCAATTCAAAAGGAAGAGTTTTCTTTCCAAAAAGACAACTTTTAAACAAAATAGTTGAATTTTTGACTCAAAAAGATTACTTTTTAAAAAAATACTTAAATTTTCAACCAATTAGTTGAATTGTTAATCAAAAAAGATGAATTTTCTACCAAAAGAGATAAATTTTCAAAACTAGATGAGGATTTTCAACAAAAGTGTAAAGTTTTCAGGCTAACAATCGAATGCTTTGTAAAAAAATTTTGATTTTAACTCTGAAAAGATAAATTTTCAACAAAAATGTTAATTTTTGAATCATCTATAGTGGTTTGTTTTCAATCTACTATAATAGTATTTTTTCAATCAACTAAGAAATATTAATTATCATCCAAATTATCTAATTTTAAATTTTAATAAATCATTTTTAACACAACAGTTGCATTTACAACCAAATATTAGGCTTTTATGTAAAAGAGACGAATTTTTATCTGAATAGTTGAATTTTCAACTTGCAAAGATGAATATTCAAACCAAAAAGACAAATTTTAAACGAAAGAGTTGAGTTTGAACTGAAAAATATTTTTCAGTCATAATAGAACAAAAAATCAACCAAAGTGTAAAATTTTCAAGGCAAAAAAAAACAAATTTTCTACAAAACAGTTGATTTTTTAACCCAAAAACAAGAAATTTCACAAAAAAAGTTAACTTTTAACCAAATAATTAAATTGTATACCAAAAAGAATAATATTTCACCAAGAAAAGGCAAATTATTATTTTTTTAACAAATTCTTAATAAAATAGTCAAATTTTCAACAAAAAAGATAAATCTTTAACAACAACAAAATTAATTTGTAACAAAGTGGTTTAACCTTCAAGCAGGTAGTTGAATTTTCGCCCCATAAAGATGAATTCCCAAAAAAGTAGTTGATACTTTACCCTAAAAACATTTTAATTTGGGATAAAAAACAGTCGAATTCAACAAAAAAGACGAATTTTCAACAAACTATTTGAATCCTCAAATGAAACAGATTTATTTTTAACCACACAGTTGAATTTTTAACCAAATTGATGAATTACAAAAAAAAAAATTCAAACAAGAAAGATTTTTCAGTCAAGAAAGAAAAAATATCAACCAAATTGTGAACTTTTAAAGCCAAAATGATGAATTTTCTACAAAACAGTTTAATTCTCAACACGGAAATATGAATTTTTAACAAAAATAAATTAATTCTCTACCAAAAATATGAATTTTTAACTAAAACAGATCAATTTTTAACCAAAAATAAAATAGTTACATTTTTCGTTAAAAAAATCAATTACAAAAAAATCTAATATAAAAAAAAAGATGAATCTTCAAACGAAAAAATAAATTTAAACAAATTTTTTAAATGGTCGAATTTAACCAAAAAAGACAAATTTTCAACAAAATAATTGAACCCTCAACCAAAAGAGATTAATTTTCAACCACATAGTTATATTTTTACGAAAAGATTAATTTCGAAACAAGAAAAATTTTTCAGTCAAGAAAGAAAACATTTAACCAAATTTTTGACTTTTTAAACCAAAAATATAAATTTTGAACAAAAAAGTTGAATTTTCAACACGAAAATATTAATTTTTATCAAAAAGGTTCATTTTTATCTATATAAGACGAATTTTCAACAAAAAATTAACTTTAAACTAAATAGTTAAATTTTTAACCAACAGAGATGAATTCTAAAACCAAAAAAATAATAGTAGATCTTTTAATTTAAAAGAATTGACTTTCAACCAAAAAGATGTTTTTTCTACCAAAACCTCAATTTTCAGTCCAAAAGCACGAATTTTCTATCCAGAAAGCCAAATGGTGAGAAAAAAATGAGTTTCCGACCGAAAAATATAACATTTTAACAAAAAAGTTGAATTTCTAACAAAAGGGTTAAAATTTCGATAAAAAAAGGTGCATTTTTAACAAAATATTTAAATTTTTAAAAGAAAAGTAGAATTTTAATTCAAAAAAATGAATTCTGAACCAAAAATGTTAATAGTAGACTTTTCAATTTAAAAAAATCAACTTTAACAACAACAAAAAACTTTTAATAAAAAAGATGAATTTTCAACAAAATAATTCAATCGTCAGTCAAAACCAATGAATTTTGAACAAAAAATATAATAATAGACTTTTCATTAAAAATGAAATAACTTTCAACTCAAAAAGATGACTTTTCTACCAAAAAATAAATTTTTAATCCAAATGGACGAATTTTCTACCAAAAAGGTGAATGTTCAACCAAGCAGTTGCATTTTCGACCAAAAAAGATTACTTTTCAACAAAATAGTTAAATTTTTAATATAATATTTTAATTTTGACGTAAAGGAATGAATTCTGAACCAAAATTATAATATCAGATTTTTCAATTAAAAAGAATTAACTGTTTACCAAAAATTTTTCGACTTTCTTATCGAGTTCTATTATTTCAATTCGCATCTAAGTGAAAACCGGGGAAAGTGGGAAAATGTCTTGAAAATAGGGGAAAAAAAGAAATCTTTAAGAAAGGAAGAAAGAGAGAAAGAGTATATTTTCGGAATAAACAAATTTCCAAATCATTCCCCAAGGGTCTTAAGCCATTCGATTGATCAGTCTGACATTGAAGTCCAGAAGACACGAAAACACGTTCTAACAAAACCCCTAAAGTTCCAAAATGTCCCTGAAGAAAATATCTTTACGCACGAGCTCAGACGTGCCCTTAGGATCCTTTTGAAGAAAAGTAACTGGTCACCTCGTATTCTTTGGTGAACCCTATTTTACTACCGTGCGTCACGAAAAGGTGCTCTATCTCGTGAAATGATAGTTCCAATTGAGGATCCCATGAAGAGCTATTTTAAGGGTTGGTAGTGGGTCAAGTCGAGAGAGAATCGAGCCAAGAGTATTGTCGCCGGAAGTCCCTGTGGGGACTCCAAAGGTCGGGGTAATTAGATAGAAGAGATCGAGCACTGCCTCTAACAACCCTTGCTGGACTGCAATTCATGGACCGGTCAGATCAACCCCTCGCGATACATAAACCTATCGAGCTACTCCCATGATCCCAGATGAAGGAGCCAACATTTCTCGATCCTGCTGTCACGCGAACAAAAAAATTCTAGATAGTAGAAAGGATACTGTTCAGGACGAGTGATCTAGCATTCTTGGATTGCATGTCAGTAGATAGACAAGAGCGTTTCTAGGCGCAAATTCCTATCTTACCGACGTCGAAAACATTCTGCAGCTGAATAGGTTTGTGTCCTGTCTAAGTTTCTAGAATGTTCTCAAAGGGTCCCAATGACGGCTTTGATGATGACGGCTTAAAACTCTTCAGATCAGCATGGACGCAAAACAATTCAGAAGCTTTTGCATCTTTTGCGTATTATCTATTACGAAGCAATAAATCATACTTTTTTTTTTATCTGGAGTTCACGCTCGACATTCGACATTACATTCTTCATGTCTTAAGATGCCTTTCTGACCCATGCTATCTAATTGACTTCAAATATTATTCCATTAAGCCATTTCCCTTTCAGGGTAGGCCTGACACTACCCGATTCGGGTAGTGTTTCTAGGTGGATAGTTTTCTTGTAGTTATAAATAACTACAAATTTGGGCTCACCACACCCATAATATGCCAACAGCACACAGTATTCTCGAATGGTCACCCATCCAAGTACTGACCGCGCCCAACGCTGCTGAACTTCAGTGATCTGACGAGAACTGGTTTTTTCAGCGTGGCATGGCCGTTGGCAATTTTAATTATATCTCCCTCTTTATCATAAAGTTCTAGAAGATTCTACATTATAATCCACACGTAATCAGGAATATTCTAGAAACTCAGCACGGACACGAACCACTTCAGCTGTAGAATGTTCTCGATGTTGATAAGGTGGATTTCTCGATCCTGCTGTCATAAGCAAAAAAATTCTAGATAGTAGAAACGATACTGTTCAGGACAAGCGATCTAGCATTCTTAGATTGCATGTCAGTATATAGGCAAGAGTGTTTCTAGGCGCAAATTCCTACCTTACCGACGTCGAAAACATTCTGCAGCTGAATAGGTTTGTGTCCTGTCTAAGTTTCTAGAATGTTTTCGAAAGGTGTTGATGATGGCCTTGATGATGACGGCTTAAAACTCTTTATATTAGCATGGACAAAAACGACTTCAGAAGGTTATGTATCTTTTTCGTATTATCTATTAGGAAGCAATAAATCATACTTGTTTTTCTTATCTTGAGTTCACGCTCGACATTCGACATTACATGCTATATATCTTAAGATGCCTTTCTGACCAATGCTATTCAATTGACTTCAAATATTATTTAATTTTAATTATATCTCCCTCTGTATCATAAAGTTCTAGAAGGTTCTACATTGTAATCAACACGTAATCAGGAATATTCTAGAAACTTAGCACGGACACGAACCACTTCAGCTGTAGAATGTTCTCGATGTTGGTAAGGTAGATTTTTTGATCCTGCTGTCATGCGAAAAAAAATTCTAAATTGTAGAAAGGATACTGTTCAGGACGAGCGATCTAGCATTCTTGGATTGCATGTCAGTAGATGGGCAAGAGCGTTTCTAGGCGCAAATTCCTACCTTACCGATGTAGAAAACATTCTGCAGCTGTAAAGGTTTGTGTCCTCTCCAAGTTTCTAGAATGTTCTCGAAGGGTCCCGATGATGGCTTTCATGATGACGGCTTGAAACTTTATATAAGGACAAAAACCACTTCAGAAGGTTCTGCATCTTTTCCGTATTATCTATTAGGAAGCAATAAATTATACTTATTTTTCTTATCTGGAGTTCACGTTCGACATTCTGCATCACATGCTTCATATCTTAAGATGTTTTTCTGACCCATGATATTCAATTGTTTTCAAATATTACTTAATTTTAATTATATCTCTTTCTGTATCATAAAGTTCTAGAAGGTTCTACATTATAATCAACACGTAATCAGGAAGATTCTAGAAACTCAGCACGGACACGAACCACTTCAGCTGTAGAATGTTCTCGATGTTGATAAGGTAGATTTCTCGATCCTGCTGTCATGCGCAAAAAAATTCTAGATTGTAGAAACGGTACTGTTCAGGACAAGCGATCTAGCATTCTTGGATTGCATGTCAGTATATAGGCAAGAGTGTTTCTAGGCGCAAATTCCTACCTTACCGACGTCGAAAACATTCTGCAGCTGAATAGGTTTGTGTCCTGTCTAAGTTTCTAGAATGTTCTCGAAGGGTCCCGATGATGGTTTTGATGATGACGGCTTAAAACTTCATATTAGCATGGACAAAAACCACTTCAGAAGGTTCTGCATCTTTTTCGTATTTTCTATTAGGAAGCAATAAATCATACTTGTTTTTCTTATCTGCAGTTCACGCTCGACATTCGACATGACATGCTTCATATCTTAAGATGCCTTTCTGGCCCATGCTATTCAATTGACTTCAAATATTATTTAATTACAATTATATCTCCCTCTCTATCATAAAGTTCTAGAAGGTTCTACATTATAATCAACACGTAATCAGGAATATTCTAGAAACTTAGCACGGACACGAACCACTTCAGCTGTAGAATGTTCTCGATGTTGGTAAGGTAGATTTCTTGATCCTGCTGTCATGCGAAAAAAATATAGATATTAGAAAGGATACTGTTCAGGACAAGCGATCTAGCATTCTTGGATTGGATGTCAGTAGATAGGCAAGACCGTTTCTAAGAGCAAATTCCTACCTTACCGACGTCGAAAACATTCTGAAGCTGAAGAGGTTTGTGTCTTGTCTAAGTTTCTAGAATGTTCTCGAAGGGTCCCAATCACGGCTTTGACGATGACGGCTCAAAACTCTTCAGATTAGCATGGACACAAACCACTGCAGAAGCTTATTCATCTTTTGCATAATATCTATTAGGAAGCAATAAATCATAATTGTTTTTTTTTATCTGGAATCCACGCTCAACATCCAAAATAACATTTTTCATGTCTTAAGATGCCTTTCTGACCCATGCTATGTAATTGACTTCAATTATTATTCGTATACCATACCATTAAGCCATTTCCCTTTCAGGGTAGGCGTGACACTACCCGATTCGGGTAGTGTTTCCAGGTGGATATTTTCTTGTAGTAAATAATAATAATAATTCAATTTTAATTATACCTCCCTCTTTATCATAAAGTTCTAGAAGGTTCTACATTATAATCAATACGTCATCAGGAATATTCTAGAAATTTAGCACGGACACGAACCACTTCAGCTGTAGAATGTTCTTGATGTTGGTAAGGTAGATTTCTCGATCCTGCTGCCATGCGAAAAAAAATTCTAGATATTAGGAAGGATACTGTTCAGGACAAGCGATCTAGCATTCTTGGATTGCATGTCAGTAGATAGACAAGAGCGTTTCTAGGCGCAAATTCCTACCTTACCGACGTCGATGACATTCTGCAGGTGAAGAGGTGTTCGTCCTGTCTAAGTTTCTAGAATGTTCTCGAAAGGTCCCGATGATGGCTTCAATGATGAAGGCTTAAAACTTTTTATTAGCATGGACAAAAACCACTTCAGAAGGTTCTGCATCTCTTTCGTATTATCTATTAGGAAGCAATAAATCATACTTGTTTTTCTTATCTGGAGTTCACGCTCGACATTCGAAATCACATGCTTCATGTCTTAAGATGCCTTTCTGACCCATGCTATTCAATTGACTTCAAATATTATTTAATTTTAATTATATCTCCCTCTTTATCATAAATTTCTAGAAGGTTCTACATTATAATTAACACGTAATCAGGAATATTCTAGAGACTTAGCACGGACACGAACCATTTCAGCTGTAGAATGTTCTCGATGTTGCTAAGGTAGATTTCGTGATCTCTCATAATATATCTCCTATCTAGTGTTCTAAAGAGTTTAAATGCTCGGAGAAATTCTCACGAGCATGAGAATATGCTCGAGAATATGCTTGACCTTTATGTACTTTGAGAATTTAATGAGCATTTATGAGCATATTGGATTAGGATTTAAAAAATCGTATTTTATACTTTCAATAATAATAATTACGTTATTTAAATTTCGCGGGAAAATGCATCACTTCAAATTCTAAAGCGTGCTAAATTCAAATGATAAAATAAGTCAAAGTAATAGAAAACATATAATATTCGAATTAAACAGTCCCTTATTCAGGGTTGCTACAATATCCCAATTTCTAAATTCTTCCAGGTATAGAACCAACCATACACCTAGAAGATTAATGATGTTAACGCAAAATGAATTTTATTCCTATATATATTTAGAACACTTTTTAGTTGTGTGTTTCAAGTCAAAAAGATAAATTTTCAATCAAAGAAATTAATGTTTAACTAAAATGATGAATCTTTAACAAAAAATATGAACTTTTAAACAAATAGTTATTTGAATTTTCAACTCAAAAGATTAATTTTCTACCAAAGAAGACTTATTTTCAACAAAGTTCATGTTTGTAAATTCATCTTTTTTAGTTTCACATTGAATTATTCTGTTGAGAATTCATTTATTTGTTTGAAAATTGATTGTCTTAACTGAAAATTTAATTCTTCTGTTTTTGGTTGAAGAATCATTTTTTTGTTATGCTTTTTTTTTTAAATTCGTGTTTTTTTTGTTTGGACATTCATTTTTCTGACATTTTAACTATTCTAATTTTGGTTGAAAATTAATTTGCTTGAAATGAAAATTCATTGTTTCATTCAAATTCAAATTTTAATCATTTTCATCTCAAAAAAATCAATTTTCAACCAAAATTAGAATAGTTAAAATGTCAGAAAAATAAATGTCCAACCAGAAAAAAACGATACTCAGAAGAAAAAAAATTTCATAACAAAAAAATGATTTTTTAACCAAAAACAGAACAATTAAATTTTCAGTTAAGACAATCAATTTCAAACCAAACAAACCAAAAATATAATATTTGAATTTGCAGTGAGAAAAGTAAATTTAATGAAATGAGTTTTCAGCAAAATTAATTAATTTTCAACTAAAAACATAAATTTTCAAACGAAAATGGAATAGTTATATCTTAAGTTAAAAAATTAATTTTCAACTAAAAAGAAACGAATTATTGACCAAAGAAATTATTTTTTAATCACAATGATGAATTTTCAACAAAAAATATGAAATTTTGTCCAAATAGTGGATTTTTCAATACAAAAGATGAATTTTCTATCAACAAAAAAACGAATTTTCAACTAAAAATTGTTTTCAATGAAAGAAATGAATTCTTAACAAAAAATATAATGGTTTAATTTTTTACTAAACAGATCATTTTTTAACGAAAAAGATTACATTTCTATCAAAAAAGGTAAATTTTTCACAAAAAATGGAATAATTAAAGTAAATTTTCAACTAAAATGATGAATCTTCAATTAAACAAAAATTAATTTTTAACCAAAGGAATTAATTCTTAACCAAAAAGATAAAACTGCAACTAATGAGAGAACTCTGTTACCAAAAAAACGACAGATTTTCAACAAATAGTTAAATTTTCACCGAAAACAGATAAATTTTCAACTTTTCAGTAAATTAATTAATTTTCAACCAAGAAGATTAAACTTCTATCAAAAAAGATAAATTCTTGAGAATAAATGGAAGTTATATTTCCAGTTATAAAAATTAAATCTAAATAAGAAAAATCTCATTTTCAAACAAAAAGATCAATGTTCAAATTTTCAACCAGTAAGAAGAATTTTCGACCAAATATTTGAATTTTTAAAGGATCCTCCAACCAAAAGCATGAATTAGTCACCAAGAAGATTAAATATTCTCCCATAAAATTCAAGTTTTCAATATAATACAGGAATTTTAAACCAGATATTTGAATTTTCAACTTCAGAAGAAAAATTCTGAACCAAACATGTACGAGTTAAATTTTCAGTTAAAACAATTAATTCTCATCTAGAAAACATAATTTTCAACAAAACAATTAAATTTTGAACAAAAATGAAACATTAACCAAATAAATGAATTTTTAACAAAGTATTTCCACTTCCAATTAAGTAGTTGAATCTTTTACCAAAACAGATGAATTCTCAACGAAAAACGTGATATATTATATTTCAGCCACAATAGATTTTAATTTTGTACCAAAAATAGTTGGATTCACCAAAAAAAGATACATTTTTTATAACCTGGTTTGAATCCTCAAGCAAAATAGATTAATTTTCAACAAAATAGTTGCGATTTTTAACCATAATAATACAATTAACCTAAACTTTAATTCATCGAAATTTCCCTAACTCTGTCAGGTTTTCCCTGACATTCCCTGACTTTCTGGAATTACCTCACCTGACCTCTAGAATGTTTTTATAGAAATATATATGTATTAATTTTGATATATATTTGTTTAAACAATAAATGCTTTAAATTCCTATTTATGAAACCAATCACAGAGGTACCTTGCTCCCCACCACGAGAAATTGGAAAGGGGGTATCTGTCTTAATTTTCTCGGAACCTAATAATAATTTGCGATTAAAGTTTTAAGGGTTCAATTAAGCGCTGATTTATCTCAAAAGTGTATTATTCTTCTAATTCTTTTTTTAAAATTAAAAATTGGATTTCCGAGGAAGCTTTTTGTCTCCTGTAAAATTGTGAAAATATGGATAAGGCCTTTATGGAATGCTGAGTTTCAACTTCTATTAAATGTTTTGACTTTGAATAAGGTAGGATCTTTGGTGAGATTAAATTAAATAAAAAATGAAAATTGAAATTTTCAATTAATTGTATAAAAACTTATAATTAGAATGTAAGGAATAGCTGCTAACCTCGTCTGCGGTATTGGGGTTTGAGGTAACGTATTACTACATAGAATATTGTTTTTCAGGATGTATTTATTTCGGTCTCGTGGTGTAGGCAAAACAATATCAGGTGAGCATTGTCAAGATCCAAATAGCCTTTCCAAGGAACGAGAGGTCGTATTTTCCTCGTATTTCGGTTAGCCTGTGGTTTATTTGAGTAAGGCTTTCATTAAATGAATTTATCCAAATGTCTAAACCGTAATTTCACAATAAAAATGATTTTACAAAAAAAATACTAGAAGAAATATTAAAAGGTAATATTTGCAACACCAAAATTAAAGAATTTCCAAAGTTTGAAAGTGTTACCTCCAAAAAATAAAAAACTAGCTGTGAATTCGATATCGAGTGTTTCCACTTTGTATTTATAATTATATGGTGCCCATTTCACGAGCACTTTACTTCCAGTTAGCAAATGTATTTGTTTCCTCATAGAGGAAGCATTAGTTATTTTTTGAATAATAGATAAACCAAAGTCTTCATTTTGATAAATTTAAAAATAGAAATTTACAAAAAAATACAAAATTACAAAATAATACAAACAATTTTTTAAATACTAAGACAAATCAGACAAATAAAATGTTGTATTCGAAATTATAATATTTCGAGCTGGAAAAGGGAAGGGAAAAGTTCCTTTCCCATCTCTATGATTTTGTTACAAAAATTGTTAGAATTATTCTATTTGAAAATTTATGATCAAAAAATCTTTTCTATTCATGCGTCAACTTTGAATTATGTCGATGAAAAAAGTTTCTCTGTTAAAAACAGATGATTCAAATATTATAAATGAGCATAACTTCCTTAATCTTCAATATAGTGTAATAATATTATAGATCAATCGATTTTCCTCGAATCAAGAAATCTTTTCCGTTCTTGCTTCAAATGTAAATTATGTTAGTGAGAAAAGTTTTACTATAAAAAACTGTGTTTTTAAATATTATGCATTACCATAGCTTCCTTACTCTTCAATAAAATGTATCAGTGTTATAGGTCAATCGATTCGTTTTGAATCAACACAACTTCTCTATTCTCGCATAAAATTTAAGTTATGAGAATGAGAAAATTTTTACTATAAAAATCGATTTTAAAAATATATAAATTACCATAACTCTCCTACTCTTTAATAAAATGTATTAATATTGTGGGTCAATCGATTCCTCTCGAACCAAGGAATCTTTTATATTCTTGCATCAACTCTGAATTATGTTGAAGAAAAAAGTTTTACTATAAAAAACCGTATTTTCAAATATTATGCATTATTAGCTTCCTTACTCATCAATAAAATTTATTAAGGTTATAGGTCAATCGATTCGTCTCGAATCAACCCATCTTTTAAATTCTTGCATCAACTTTGAATTATGTTGATGAAAAAAGTTTTACTAAAAAAACCGATTTTTTAAATATTATTAAGTTCTAAAAAACTGGAACAAATATTTTTAGAGATTCGTTTGTCAGTTTCAAGATATTAGTGGGAAAAATAAGCCCTCCAAATTTCATCAATTTATCTGCAACCGCTTTTCAGTTATCGTGTTCACAACATTGTATTAGACATTTTACATTCTCATTCTAATGAGAATGTATTGGTTTTATGTAAAATTTGACATAGTCGGTTTTCATCAAATCTCCACGTTTTGAGACCCCCTGAGCTAGAAAAAACGATTTTTACGAAGGTGTCTGTCTGTCTGTAGTCTGTAGTCTGTCTGTCTGTCTGTAGCCACGATAACTTTCGAAAAAATGATCAGATTTGATTGAGCTTTGGCACACTTTTTTATGGCCGAAAAATAGAGAACGAGTTCGTTAACCAGCTATTTTGGATGAAAACCCAAAAAGTGAGCACATTTTGAAAATTTTTGAGACCACTTTTTTGGAAGATTTGAAAATGCTATGTACGATTATTAGCAGTACGCAAAATGACGAACAAAATATTCTAATGACTTTTCGTGATAAAAAAAAAATTGCTGGAGTTATAGCATTTTCAAAATTCCCAAAAACAAACGAAAATGAACATTTTAAGCCGAAAAACGCACGATATGAAAAAAAGTCACGAGAAGAAAAATATTGCTTCTTGAACACCCTATAATATTTTCATAACAACTTTTTGAATTTTTTGAAAAATAAAAAATTCAAATTTTGATCGCACAAAAAAATAATGAAAAATAAAAAATTCCATTTTGCTTTCAAACTATGCAAGATACGAGAAAAGATCATCATGCCAAAATTGTGCAACTAAAAAGGATCTACCAATTTCTTATTAATCACTTTTTGATATGACGCGTAGTTTTTGTTTTATTTGTAAAAAACAGCATTGAAAATAGAAAAATCAAATTTTTAGACGAATAACACCAGCTACGAAAAAAATGACCAAAACAAAATTTGTTCATCCAAGGAAGAGGTACAAATTTGCTGTAAATCATATTTTGATAGGATGCGTAGTTTTTGTTTTATTCGTGAAAATAACATTGACAGTAAAAAAATCAAATTTTTGAAAATAATGCAAGGTACGAAAACAGATAAATGAACAAAAATTGTGCATTCAAAAAAGACTTACAAACCTGTAATCAATTTTTGTTGTAAGAATGTATTCAAAATGAAAAAAATTAACTTTTTTGATAAACGGCACAAGCTAAAATAAAATGTTAACTAATAAAATTTGTCGCCTAAATTATATCATAACTTTTCATTTGAAATCAAATAAAAATTTAGTAATTTGTATATGAAGAACATATAACACGAAGCGCAAAGTGCGCGCTCAGTGTATTTACCAAATCGCACGCCGTAAGTGCGCTCAAACTTTTTTGTTTCTATCATACGGTGCACAGAACCGAGCGTGAAACGCAAGGTTCAAATGATTTTCAAAGCAAATATCGAGCGCGAAGCGCGAGTGTCTGGATGAGAATGTGTTCCTTAAGGTCGATAGAACCTTGAGTAAATAAAGTTCCTTTTCAGTCTAAAATAAAAACAAATTTAACAATCACTTAATATGTAGAGGTTTTGATAATTTTATAATATTTGCAAACAAACTTTTTCTTTTCATCCAAGTCGAACACGAAGTTCAAAAATCTAGAGGAGCAGAGCGTAAAGCGCGATGTAAATACGCCTGAGCGCGTAGCGCGAGGTGAATACATAATCGAACGCCAAGCGCGAGATAAATATATGATCGAGCGCGAAGCGCGAGATCCAACAGTCGCGCGCCCTAGGCGCGCTCAAACTTGCGAGCGAAGCGAGCCGCGCGCGATGAGAATGTGCCCCGCGATGCGGGCAGATTTTTTCAAATTGTTTTGTCCAAATCGGTCAATATATGTGGGCTGTACGTTATTTTGAACCAACAAAGTCATTTTTTTCCTACTGTGCGCCACCCACGCGCCGTCAAAAATTCGAAATAATATTTCATGCGTAAAAGCGATTTCATCATAAATTTAAGGATTGAACTGCACTCGCATCACAAAACTGCACATTCGGAGCCATTAAACGTCTTCCTATCTTCATTTGTTCTCAAGAAAAAGTATTTGTAAATAAATTCCCATAAAAAGTAAATTATGAAATATTTTAGAATTTTGAAAAATTCATTGCATTTAAGAATTTCGAAAAAATATCTGAAAATTTTTTCAAATTTTTCCTAACGTGGACCTTTTTCTGGAAACAGGTGCAAATTCAAGCTTGGAAAAGGAGGCCAAAAACCCTGATTCTTGGGATACTTTGCTCTATAACTATTGACAACATTTTTCTAGGCTAGGATTGATTATATCATTGATTTCGGAAGACTTTGAGCGATTAAATTTTTTTTTTATTGAACAATTTAGAGATTTTTTTAGCAATCCGCAATCAAAAGAAGTAAGGGGCTCAGGCTTTAGTCCAGTTTTGTCGGTTTATTCTATCTTTTTTAATTGATAAAAAAACACAAAATAAACAACTAGTTACTAGATTTCCAGAAGAGAAGATTTGTGACCCATGAACTGCTATTCATGTTTTGCGTCATTTTTGAGAAAAATGATATTTTTACTCGTTAAAAATGAAAATCAATATTTTTTTCAAAAACGCGTCGTGCAATTTTTTTTACAAAATAGAAAAAAATAGAAACTGGATGTGCAAGAACTGTGCTCGAGATCTAATTGAGATATCGATTTAGGCTTTTTTGATAAGTTTTTCTCGTACAAAATCCTCTATCAAAATCAACATTGAGAAATTATATAGGTAAAAAAATCGATGTCTCGAAAACTATTTGAGATATCGACTTAAAACTTTCTGATTCGTTTTTCTCACAAAAAAATCCTATCGGAGTCCGCACTGAAACTTTCTCGCCACGGATATCGTAATCTTGCCAAAATTATGAATAATTCTGAGTATTAGGTCGACAAATGTTCTTAAAAACAAAAATTTATAGCAATAATTTGTTAATAACAGGAGAGCTATTATTTCTTTATTATTGCATATTTCCTCTATGTGGCAATTTCTTCCTATTCCGACCCTCTCAAAACGACGATAATTCAGCGGTCAGCAAAGATTTAACGGCTAATTAGCTAATAATTACCGACCACCTTGAAACCGGACGCGTAGCGTTAACCCGAATACAATTGTATTCCTCGTACGAGTTCGATAATGGGAATGCAAGAGGCGCCCCATTATCGAAATAGCAATTAGAATAAATCAGAAGTACGTAAGCGCGCGATTCAAGCTACGATTTCCCAACGAATTATCGCCAGATTCAACAGCCATTCATTATGGGCAGATTCGGCTGACGCTTATTAATAACTTGCTTCTGAACCATAACACAAATTTAAATTAAAAATTCAAGTAAAGCGGGTCTCTATTGCAAGAAAGAGTTTCAAATATAAAAAAAAAATGTTTTGACTTTAGCAATAATAGTTTTATGAATAAACGTATCATTAGAAGCGGTAAGTGTCTCAAATTCGGGGTAATGCTGTTACATTCAATACATTTTTTTTTTTTTATAAAAATATAATGCTAAAGATGGTAAGAAAGACATACTTCAGACCAAAAGAATTCATTCGTTGGATCCTTTATTCCAATTCGACGTTTCGAAAACTTATAGTTTTCCCACTGATATATATGGATTGGAGATATGGATATATTGGACTGGATGCATAGATAGTTGCTAACTAATTTGCTAAAAAAATTTGCTAAACTAAGTTTCTGACTAATTTTTTTCAAAAATCAACATAAATTTCAAATTTTTAACTAGAAATATAACCTCAAAAGAAGATCTTAAAGAAAAAGGAGAAATTGGAACTATTTTATTTGTGATAACGATGTTTATGAACTTCTCTACTCAATAATTTTTATCCTGATGAGGAAAACTCACTGA
>CAKNYM010053110.1:231384-249096 GCA_932195095.1 Andricus curvator
TCAGTGAGTTTTCCTCATCAGGATAAAAATTATTGAGTAGAGAAGTTTATAAACATCGTCATCACAAATAAAATAGTTCCAATTTCTCCTTTTCCATTTTTCTTTAGGATCTTCTTTTGAGGTTATATTTCTAGTTAAAAATTTGAACTTTATGTTGATTTTTGAAAAAATTAGTCAGCAACTTAGTTTAGCAAATTTTTTTAGCAAATTAGTTGGCAGCTTTCTAACTAATTTTTTCAAAAATCGACATAAAGTTAAAATTTTTAACTAAAAATCAACATAAAGTTAAAATTTTAAACTAGAAATGTAACCTGAAAAAAAGATCCTAAAGAAAAATGAAAAAGGAGAAATTGGAACTATTTTATTTGTGATGATGTTTATAAACTTCTCTACTCAATCATTTTTATCCTGATGAGGAAAACTATAAGTTTTCGAAACGTCGAATTGGAATAAAGGATCCAACAAATGAATTCTTTTGGTCCAAAGTATGTCATTTTTACCATCTTTAACATTATATTTTTATAAATTATATCACTCAGACAAACAGCATCGCTTTCCAACATCTCTTCAATTCTAACTGTTATAACTTTTTAACATAACATGTTATATATTTTTTTTTATGACATATTTTTTTAATTCACTCCAGGATGAATTTTAGCAGAGGAAATGGACTATGAATAGCGCTAGGTTTGACGGTGTACCTCTTTATGCTAAATATTTAGTAGTGTCGTGAAAGAGGAACATGTTTTTCAAAAAAAATAGTTAAATTTTTTAACAAAAAAAAATGACTTTTTGGCATTATAAATAAATTCTTAACAATTTAGTTTAGTTTTTAACCAAATAGTTAGATTTTCAACAACAACAAAATTAAGTTCAATTCCGAAAGGACGAATTTTCAACAAAACAGTCCAATTTTAAACAAAAAAATATGAATTTTTAATCCGAAAGGACGAATCAACTGCCCAATATGACGATTTTTCAAGAGAGGAGTTGATTTTTCAACCAAGAAAAATGAAATTTTAACAGAACACATGCAGTTTCAACAAACCAATGAAATTTTTAACAAAATAGTTGCATTTTTAATCAAAAACGACGAATTAACTATTCAAATAGAAAATTTTTCAAAAAAACAGTTGAATTTTCGACAAAAATAAACCCTTATAACAAAATACTTGAATTTTCAACATAACAATTAGATCTTCTAAAAATAGTTGAATTTTCAAGCAAATAAGCCAAATAAGCCAAAATGACTAATTTTTTAGTAGACAGTTGAATTTACAACAAAAAGAGGAATTCTCAATAAAAGATGCAATATTTTATAATTCAAAATTTATAAAAAAATTTATAAACAAAGAAAAACAAATCTTTAACATAATAAATATATTTTCAACCAAAGAGTTGCATTTTCAATGAAATAATTAAATCATCAACAAAATAGTTAAAGTTATAAACAAATAAATGAATTTTCATCCTACAATAAAGAATTTAAAAAAAAATAATAGTTGCTATTTCAAAAAAAAAAAATGATCACAAGAGATTTAACCAACAACATTAATTTAGAACAAAATTCATCCGAATTGCCGAGCGTTCAAGTCAGAAGATGATTTCTCTGTAATTTACATTTGAAATTTATACCAAAAATAGAAAAGTTACCTTAACAGTTAAACTAATTAAATTAAAAAGAAAAAAACGAATTTCCAAAAAAATGGTTGAATTTTCAACCAAAAATTTGAATTTTTAACAAAAAAATTACATTTTTAACAACTTAGTTAAATTTTCAACCTACAAGGATGAATTTCCAACAAATAATGTAATATAGTAGCTATATCAACAACAAAAAAATGAAATTTGTTACCACAAAAGATGAATTTTGAAACCAAAAAGTCGAATTTTCAATCGAAAAGATTAATCTTTAACCAAAAAGGAATTCATTTTCAACACAATAGTCCAATTTTCAACCAAAGTGATGAATTTTGGACTAAAATGTTGAATTTTCCAAACAAAAGGGCGAATTTGCAACAAATAAAGATTTTGCAGTCAAGAAAGAAAAAAATGCATCCAAATTGTTAAGATTTTGAGCCAAAAGACGATTTTTCTGTGAAGTATTTGAATTATACACCGGAAGTGAAAAATTCACGGGTTAAAAAACTAAATTTAAACAAAGAAATACCGAATTTTCAAGAAAATAGTTAAATTTCCAATTGAAGAATTAATCCTTTACCCAAAAAATAAATTTTTGAGAAAGTATTTGAAATTTCACCCAACTAGTTAAATTTTTAATTCAAAATTATTAATTTTCAACAAAATAGTTCACCTTTCAACCAAAGGGTTGAATGTTAAACAAAATAATTAAATTTTCATTAAAATAGTTAAATTTTGAACCTACAAAGATGAAATTTTGTACAGCAAGAGATGAATTTTGAAAACAAAAAGTCGAATTTTTAACCAAGAAGATTAATTTTCAACCAAGAAAAATTAACTTTCATCATAATAGTCCAATTTTCAAACAAAGAGATGAATTTTCGACTAAAATGCTGAAATTTTCAACAAAAAGGACGAATTTCCTACAAATAAAGATTTTTTAGTCAAGAAAGAAAAACGTTTATCTAAGTTTGACACAGAAAAAAAAAACAAATTTTCAACAAAATAATTAAATTTTTAGACAAAGAGATAAACATATAACCAAAAAAATAAATTCGTAAGAAAGTAGTTGAACCTTTTTTGGTAGAAAAATCACCTACTTGGTTAAAATTTAAACTTTTTTAATGAAAATTTACATATTTGGTGAAAAATTAACATTTTCGTTGAAAAATAATATTTTTGGTTGACAATTCAACAGTTTTGTAGATAGTTCATCCTTGTGGCTTTAAAGTTAAAAAATGTAATTGAAAATTGATTTATTCTGTTGAAAACTCGTCTTTTTAGTCAGGAACTAATTTTTTTTTTGAAAATTCATCTTTTTGCTTGAGGATTCAAATATTTGGTTAAAAATTCTTTTTTTTGGTTGAACTTGACTAGTTAATTTTTTTTTTTAATTATTTTTTTAAACTGAATATTTGAAGATTCCATTCTTGCTTCAAAAAATATCTTTTTGAGTTAAAAATTCAAACATTAGGTTTTAAGTTCAACTTTCTTAATTGAAAAATGTATCTATTTGGTGGAGGATTCAACTATTTATTTTTTTTCGTTTAGATCAACTGGCTAAAAATTTGCCTTTTAGTAGAAAATTCATCTTTCTTGATTGAAAATGAAATTTTTTGTTGAAAATTAATGTATTTGGTTAAGGATTTAACTATCCCATTAAAGAATGTTTTTTTTTTGGTTTAAATGGACTGGTTGAAAATTCGTCTTTTGGTCAAAAATACATTTTTATGGTAGAAAATTGATTTTTCTTGGTTGAAAATGAACTTTGTTGTCGAAAATCCAACTGTTTGAGTTGAAGATTCAACTATCTACTAAAAAATTTGTACTTTATCTTGAAAATGATTAAACAATAGCACGAATAGCTATATTTTGGATACGAGAAGAAAAATGAAATATTGAATCTTATTTCTATGAGAAATGTACGGGAAAATTTCTATCTTTTTTGTGAAAAGTTCGAATATTCCACGAACAGTTACTGACAATTTCAGACTTGAATATCAAAATAAAAACTTTATTTGTGTGACTTAATTTATGTTATATAATTTATAAATTCGCATGCCTGAGGATTCGAACCCTAGAAAACGGCATACATCGATGTCGTCAATTCTTTTTGAAAGTTCACAGATTATTAGTGAAAACCTATCAATATCCGAAACATTTTTCTCGTATCCGAGACCTAGCTACCAGTTCGTGACTTTTTTACGGACAAATTTTTTCCGTGTACCGTACTTCAGCACATTGTTTCGTGAATCTTGAAGCATCCGGTGACTGTTCTTCGAACTGCGGATAAAGAAGAGAAAGAGCGCCGCATCCGGAATGGCTCCCGCGGGACTTGAGTTCGAATCCCATTACCGGACTCGCGTCCGTTAAATAGGTCTCGCATCGTCAACCGGAAAATACACACACATACTTATCAAACCACCAGGTTTTATCTTATCCACGTGTAGACTAGGAATTCTTATTTGCCGCACGATGGAAATCGATGCGTTCCATTAAGACGCTCCGGGAATCACATTACCAGGCGAAATCTGCCGTGATTTGGAAAAACACCGTTAACTGCAAAATGAACAAAGCCGAGAAAATCGACGAAAACTGTTCGAATCTTTATTCGCGTGTATCGCGGATTCTTATTCATTTTCTGCATTTTTTGTTGTTGTTTTGACTAATTTGCATACGATCTTTTCATTTTTGCAAGAAAAATTGTTAAAAAATGTTCATTAATTATCTAAAATGCAGTTAACGGTGTTGATTGGGATGCCGAAATTCGAGAAAACGCCGTAACGGGCAGTTACGGCTCTCTTCGAATTACGGACCTCAGAAATAGGCTTGCCGTCATTTGAGAGAACGCCGTTCACGGCAGAAGAATATAATAACTAATAATAAGTGCAGTTACGGCGTTTCTCGAATCACAAACCTTTTTTTCTCGAGGTTCGATGATTCCGGAGAACGGCGTAAGTACTTACGGACCTCTCCGAAATCATGAAGGCTCGATATCGCCGTCAAATAATTTTGGCAAAGTCCGTAACTGCCCGTTACGGCGTTTTCTCGAATTTTGACGTCACGTATTTAGTCGTCTCTAATTTACGCCTGCAGTTAACGGTCAGTTACGGCTCTCTCTCAAAGCACAACTCGCCAATCTTTGCAGTTAACGGTGTTTTTCAAAAATTATGCAATAATTATTTTTAAAGTTATTAACAATTTGAAAAAATTATATTAATAATCATGTGTATCTTTTTTTCAAGATTCCAACGATTCCAATCACAGCAGAAATTGGTTACTTGTTCCCTTTCCTTTTACGTCACAGAAGTTCGCAACGTTTGTAAACAAAATTATAATTTTTTTTATTACTGAAATGAATTTTTTATATTATAATTTTTCTCATAAACGCTCGGTTCTCGGATTTTTCACAAATTAATTATAATTGATGTGAGACAATAGCAAAAAAAATTATTTTCTATATCTCTACCGGAATACTACGATTTAAAATAATTGATTTAATTGAAGAAATTTTTACAGGAAAAAAATTATAATTTACCCCTGAACATACGGTTCGCGGATTTTTTTTTTCAAAATTTACCTGAATTTGATGTAGAGCAGTAGCAAAAAAAACTTCAATCCTAAAATATCTACCAGAAGAGTGCCATTTTAAAGGATTCATTAAAATTTGAAATTTTTCTCAAAATACAAAACTTCTAATTTTTCTCTAAATGCTCGGTTCTAACGTCAAGTACAAGTAATTTATGAAAGAAAATCTAAAAATTAAGTGTTTCGACTCTAAAGTATAATTTATTTAAATTCAAATTTTAATAAAATTAATAATTAAACAAATAAAGAGTCATTTATATATACATATTTATTTATATTTATACTCTAATTTAGAACTATTCATAATAACATTTCAATTTTCGGAAGACCACCATTTACAAAAAGTAGAAAATAAATTTATTAAAATTTACAAAATCCTAATACACATTGGTATAACAATCAGTTCTCGCATTTTTTTACAAATCACCATTTGAGTATTTGAGTCAAGGCAAAATCTTATTCCACAAATTACTGACCAATTTGATTGAGGGAAACACCAGCAAAAATTTCATCTCAATATCCTTACGAGAAGGCTGATATTCGTACAAAATTAAGTTTATTAAATTTATTAATTTTTTTTTTAATTGAAAAAATTATAATTTTTTAATAAACGTTCGGTTTTTCGATTTTATTGCACAAATTACTGATATTTGATTAGAGGCAAAACCAACAAAAGTTTCATTCCAATAAATTATTCTACCGGAAGATTAATATAGATGAAGATTGATTAAGTCAAACGAAATTCATTTTTGTAAGGATTATAATTTACATGAATAGATTCATGAATTTTGAACTACAAAATATCAATTCTAAATAAATTAAAAATTTATTTAAAAAAAATTTTTAACCGAAAAATGAATTTTCAACCAAGAAGATTAATTTTCTACCATAAATAACGAAGTTATAACAAAATATATTAATTTTCATCCAATTGTTAAATTGTCAACTAGAAAAGTTACATTTTCAACAAAAAAAAAACGAGTTTTCCACAAACAGTTAAATTTTCAAACCAAAGAAATGAATTTTTAACCAAAAAGATGAATGTTTGACCAAGAAGATTAATTGTTCACCACAGAAGACGAGTTTCCCAGAAAATTCATGAATTTTTAACCAAATATTTAAGTTTCAACAAAAAAATATAAGTTTTCAGTTCACAAAAATCATTATCGAACCGAAAAAACGAATTTTTCACAAAATAGTGAAATGTTCAATGAAAAAATTGAATTTTCAACTAAAATGATTAATTCTATAAAAAAGCGTATTTTCAATCAAACAGTTAAATGTGCAAAAAGAGAAATGAATTTTCAACTATGCGAATGAATCTTCAACCAAAAAGATGAATTTTCAAGTAAGAATCTTAATTTTCTACCAAAAATAAAATAGTTAAATTTTCATTTCAAAAAATTAATTATTACCAAAAAAAAAAACGAATTCGCAAGAAAGTAGTTAAATAATCTAAAATGAAGAATCTACAACTATAAAACTAGATTTTTAATAAAGTAGTTCAACTTTCAACCAAGCAGTTAAATTTTTAGTTGGAAAAAATTAATTTTCAACAACAAAAAAAGAACGATTTTTCAACAAAATAGTGCAATTTTCAACCGAAGAAATGAATTTTCAATCAAAAATGCAAGACTGAAATTTGCTATTTTTTAAATTTATCAAGCTTATAAAAATTTGTTAAAATTCAAAAAATTCTAACTTTTCTATAAACGCTCGGTTCTCGGATTTTATTTCACAAATTACTGGTATTTGATCAAGGGCAGAACCAACAATAGTTTCATCCCAATAAATTTACCCTACCGGAAGACTGTTATTTTAAAAAATTGATTGAATTAAAAAAAAAATTGGTTGAAACTCAAAAAACTGATTTAATTTGAAAAAATGGTTGAAACATAAAAAGTTCAAATTTTCCTCTAAACGCTTCATTCTTGGATTTTATTTCACAAATTACTGAGAAATTTGATTGAGGGCAACCTTTCAATATCCCTACCGGAAGATTGATATTTATAATAATTTATTAAATTTATAAGAATTTAATAAATTTTTAAAAATTTATTAAATCAAAATTTTTGTTTGAAACTAATTTTTCTCTATACTTTAGAGTTTGTAGGTGGATAAAACGTAGTTCTCATCGTGTGATTACCATATAAAATAATTTATTTTTCAATTTTTTCGCTTAAGAATATATTTCAGTAATTTAAAAAAATAAATATTTTTTCTCTTATAAACGTTGTGAACTTCAGTTACGTTTCCTTTTCACGGAAAAAATTCTCTTCACACCCTCGAAACCTAAAATTAAACACCTTAAACACGCAGTAGTTCATTTTTTTTTAAGTTCGCATTGACCAGTATTTTAAAATAATTTTTAACATTTAAGAACTCATAATGAAAATATTATATTGCCTAACAAGTGCGAGAAGTTGATTATTCCACGAGTGTGGAGTTTTTGACACAGCAGGGTGGCCGCAAAACTGGATTTTCAAAATTTTTCAATCTTTCCCTGATTTTGCCCTGAACGATTTTTCACTTTCTCTAACCATTATTATTCAAAAACCAGAGCAGAACAAAAAAATGATCTTATTGAATTACGATTTCAGGGTGGCCGCAAAACATAATTTTCAAAATTCTCCACATTTTTACTGATTTTTCCCTGGCCAAATTTTAATTTTCGCTGGCCATTAATATTCAAAAATCAGGATTCTAATCTTGCAACATTTTTGAAAAAGAATCTTTTATAAACAGTATAAAACAACTTCAATTTATAACTTCAAATTTATTTATTTATTTCAATCAAAGCAGATTACTTTTGTACCACAAGAGATGAATTTTCAGTCGAAAAGGACGAACTTTCAATAAAATAATGAAATTCTTGACCAAAACGATTACTTTTCAACAAAAAAGTTAAATTTTCAACAAATAATTAAGCTTTAAATAAAATAGTTAAAATTTTCAATTAAGTTATTGAAATTTAAACTTAAAAATATGATTTTTTCAAATAAATTCTAGAATTTTTAAACGAAAAAGATTAAACATTAACGAAAAAAGTTGGATTTTCCAACAAATAAATTAATTTGTTTAGCGACAGTTTAATTTTAAAAAAAATTTTTAATCCAAAGAAACCAATTTTCGGTCAAAATAAAGAAATATTTAAGAAAACAGTTGAATTTTCGAAAAATATGACTTTAACAAAATACTCGAATTTTCAACAAAATAATCAAATTTTCAACAAAATAGTTCAACTTTTCACCAAATACTTGAATTTTCTACCTAGAAATATGATTTTTGAATCAAACATTTGAATTTTTAAACCAAAAAAAATAAACTTCAAACAAAAACAGTTGCATTTTCAGTCAAATAGTTGAATTTTCCAGCTTAAAAATTAATTTTTAACTGAGAAAGATAAGTTTTTAACAAAATATTTGAACTTTAGAACAAAAAAGATGAATTTTCAATAAAATAATTGATCTTTTAACCAAATATTCAAATTCAAATAAATTTTCATACTATAAGAAGACGAATTTTCAAACAAATGATCAATCAGTTGAATTTTGGAAAAATATGACTTTAACAAAATACTCGAATTTTTAACAAAATAATCAAATTTTCAACAAAATAGTATAATTTTTAACAAAATACTTGAATTTTCTACCTATAAAGATGATTTTTGAACTGAACATTTGAATTTTTAAACAAAAAACAATAAACTTCAACCAAAAACAGTTGCATTTTCAATCAAATAGTTGAATTTTCCAGACTAAAAGTTCATTTTTAATCATGAAATATACATTTTTAACAAAATAGTTGAACTTTAAATAAAAAAAGACGAATTTTCAATAAAATAATTGATCTTTTAACCAAATATTTAAATTCAAATAAATTGTCATACTAAGAAGACGAATTTTGAAACAAATGATCAAGAAGTTGTATTTTCGAAAAATATGACTTTAACAAAATACTCGAATTTTTAACAAAATAATCAAATTTTCAACAAAATAGTTCAATTTTCAACCAAAGACGAATTTTCAACCAGCAAAATAATAATTTTACTGTTTTAATGTATCTAATAAAAATATGACTTTTTAAAAAATCGGTTCTGCTTTTAATCAATTAGTTGGATTTCAACCAAAAAAGATAAGTTCTCACGAATAATGTAATAATAATGTAATATTTCGACGAAAAAAATTTAATTTTAAATCAAAAACAGTTGAATTCGCTCGCAAGTTTGAGCGCGCCTAGGGCGCGCAACTGTTGGATCTCGCGCTTCGCGCTCGATCATATATTTATCTCGCGCTTCGCGCTCGATTATGTATTCACCTCGCGCTACGCGCTCGGGCGTATCTACATCGCGCTTTACGCTCGGTTGCTCTAGATTTTTCAACTTCGTGTTCGACTTCGATGAAAAGAAAAAGTTTGTTTGCAAATATTATAAAATTATCAAAACCTCTACATATTAAGTGATTGTTAAATTTGTTTTTATTTTAGACTGAAAAGGAACTTCATTTACTTAAGGTTCTATCGACCTTAAGGAACACATTCTCATCCAGACACTCGCGCTTCGCGCTCGATATTTGATTTGAAAATCATTTGAACCTTGCGTTCCACGCTCGGTTCTGTGCATTTGATTTTTCTATTTTCAATGCTGTTTTTTACGAATAAAACAAAAACTACGCGTCATATCAAAAAGTGAATGATAAGAAATTTGTAGATCTTTTTTGGGTGCACAATTTTGGTAAAATGATCTTTTCTCGTATCTTGCATAGTTTCACAGCAAAATGGAATTTTTGATTATTTTTTTGTGCGATCAAAATTTGAATTTTTTATTTTTCAAAAAATTCAAAAAGTTGTTATGAAAATATTATAGGGCGTTCAAAAAGCAACGTTTTTCTCCTCTTGACTTTTTTTCATATCGTGCGTTTTTCGGCTTAAAATGTACATTTTCGTTTGTTTTTTGGAATTTTGAAAATGCTATAACTCCAGTAATTTTTGTTTTATCACGAAAAGTCATTAGAATATTTTGTTCGTCATTTTGCGTACTACTAATAACCATACATAGAATTTTTAAATCTTCAAAAAAAGTGGTCTCAAAAATTTTCAAAATGTGCTCACTTTTTGAATTTTCATCCAAAATAGCTGGTTAACGAACTGGTTCTCTATTTTTCGGCCATAAAAAAGTGTGCCAAAGCTCAATCAAATCTGATCATTTTTTCGAAAGTTATCGTGGCTACAGACAGACAGACAGACTGACAGACAGACAGACAGACAGACAGACTACAGACAGACAGACACCTTGGTAAAAACCGTTTTTTCTGGCTCAGGGGGTCTCAAAACGTGGAGATTTGATGAAAACCGACTATGTCAAATTTTACATAAAACCAATACCTTCTCATTAGAATGAGAATGTAAAAATATAGTTGAATCCTTAAAGAAGATTAATTTTAACCCAAACATTTGCTTAAAAAAAAAATGCTGCAAGAAGAGATCCATTTTTAAAACAAAAAGACATATTTTCGAACAAATAGTTGAATTTTTAATCAAAAAAGATTTCATTTGAATTTCGAAAAAAAAAAAAAAATGTTTAGCAAAAAAGTTAATGTTTTACAAAAATAGTTAAATTTTTAACCCAAAAAAAGACGAATTTTGACAAACCAGTTGAATTTTCAACCAAAAAGGATGACTCTTTATCAAAATTGTTGAATTTTTTATCTAAATAATGAAATTGTTAATTAAAAATATAATCACCAGAAGGAGGCATGTAAAAACCAATAGAATAGAAATGCAAGGCAAATAAATTGCTAGCAAGATTATTATATCAGGGTCATCGAAAACTTAATTTTGGAAGTCTCAGGTTGCGGATAGAGGAACGGCCCGTAAGGCTGAACAGCCCCCAAGGTTAACTGCGAATACAAGAATAAGCAGTCGCGGACAGCCGATAGGAGCCAGTCGTAGGTGTGGTGAATCTAGCACTGGTAAAAAATAGGTACACGACAACCATGGCTTGGGGGGACCCACCCATTCGCGTTCATACACAATGGGTGGGTTCTGGCAAGCCAAGGTGCAGCGTGTACCCACCTAGAAACTATACCCGAACCAAAACTAAAAATCTTGTAAGGGAAAAATCCTGCTGCCCATTGGACACTGCAGCGATGACACTGCCCGCAAGGGATGTGTGGAATGATTCGCCTGCATAGGGCCAAAGGGGTATTGATGCCAGTAGGCGCGCTGCCTTGCAGGGGGACGTTAGGGTACGAGGATGAAACTGTAATGTGTCTGACGACAAGTTGACATGGTCCTTGTCAGAGTCGGAAAGCTCCCATACTTAGACCTAGGGAGGTATGGGGGTTATCACTCCTGGGACAGTGGACTCACCTACGATCGGAATAGGATCCTAACGTGCGGATTATCTTGAAACTACCATGGCTAACTTGCAAAAACAAAAAACTACAGTTAAAGATCTAAGGGTGGGAACTCTAAACGCGCGTAGTCTAAAAACTGGCCGATTTAGCGAACTCATTAAGATAGCAATTGATTACAAAACTGACGTAATAGCACTTCAAGAAACCTGCTGGTCGGGCGATTTCGCGTCAATTTCTAGGGATGACTATACTTTGCACTGGGGAGGAGCTAAGGGGCAAAGACTGGGGACTGGTTTTCTTATTAATAAACGAATTTCGCAAGCACTTATCGACATGCAATTCATTAACGACCGGTTATCATACATTGTACTAAAGGGTAATTTCAGCAAACACGTATTAATCAATGTGCACTGCCCCACCGAGGACAAAGACGAAGACACTAAAGATCTTTTTTATGAAACAATCGAGCAGGTTTTTGACAAGTTCTCAACGTTTGACGCAAAAATAGTATTGGGGGATTTCAACGCGAAAATTGGAAAAGAACCAATGTATAGGCCTACAATAGGATCAGAAAGTTTGCATGACGTCAGTAATGATAATGGAACCAGAGTAATAAACTTTGCAGCTTCAAAGAACCTCGTTGTCAAAAGCACATATTTCAAGCATAAAAATATACATAAGGCCACCTGGACATCACCAGATGGTAAGACTCACAATCAGATTGATCACGTTCTAATAGACAGAAGACGTCATACAAACATTCTCGATATAAGATCGTATAGGGGAGCGGATTTAAATTCAGACCATTTTCTCGTGATAGTAAAACTAAGATCTAGGCTAGCGTTAAGTAAGAAAACAAGCCGCACAGAGCCAACAGTTCGTTTCAATATAGATAAGTTCAAAACAGCAACAGAAACATTAAATTATCAAGTTGAGATTTCTAATAGTTTCGACGCTCTCCAAGAACAGAGAGACGATAACAATAATCACGAGGAGGACCCGGAAACCCTGTGGAGCAATACGAAAAAGGCGATAAAGGCAGCCGCGAAACTTACGATAGGTTTTAAGAAAGTAGCCAAAAGCAAACCATGGTTTGACGAAGAGTGCAAACTCTGGTTTGAGAAACGTCGGAAGGCCAGACTAAGTAGTTTACAAAATAAGTGCGATCAAACACATAAGAAATATCTCGAGATTAGCAAAAGTACAAATAGGCTCTATAGATCCAAGAAAAGGGAGTGGGAAAAGAATAAAATACTAGCAATAGAAGCGCATAATAAACAAAATAACCCGCGTGAGATGTACAGGGGAATCAATTCTATAAGGAAAGGCTTTCAAAGTAGAACGGAAGTAATGAGGGACGAAAATGGCAATCTAGTAGCCGATGCGACAGAGAGACTGAATTTATGGAAAGATTATTTCGATAAACTATTAAATGTACGCGAAGCCCCCGTTGAAGGTAATCTCGGCGAAATCCACACTTCTGATCTATTAATTAACGATCCTACTGATATAGAAATAGAAATGGCCATAAAGAAGTTGAAAAATAACAAAGCCGCGGGCATCGATGACCTACCGTCAGAACTGATAAAAAATGGAGGCCCTTGCCTCACAAGGCAAATTTGTAAATTGATACGCGCAGTTTGGAAAACAGAACGCATGCCGGAAGAATGGAATACCTCTATCATTATTCCCATCTTTAAAAAAGGCGATAAAACTAACTGTAACAACTATCAGGGAATTTCACTTGTGCCCTCGTGCTACAAGATCCTGTCTAATGTTATCCTAAGTAGACTAACTCCTTTTGCCGAGGAAATCATTGGGGATTACCAGTGTGGATTCCGCCGAAACCGATCTACAAGCGATCAAATGTTTACAATTAGACAACTGTTAGAAAAGAAATGGGAATTTAAAGAAGCAGTACATCAGCTATTTATCGATTTTAAAAAAGCTTACGACTCTATCATACGCGCGCGAATGTACTGGATCCTAGAGTTCTTGGGTGTGCCAAGAAAATTGGTTAGACTTATCGAAATCTGCTTAAGCGGCAGTAAGGGTAGAATACGCGTAAACGGTAGTTTATCTGAAGAGTTTTCGATCCGCGATGGCCTGAAACAGGGCGATGCACTTTCGTGCGTCCTTTTTAACTTAGTTTTAGAATACGTGGTTAGGCAAGTGCAGGCGAATCCGACCGGTGCTACCCTCAATGGGGTAATACAAATTCTTGGATATGCGGATGATCTCGACGTACTAGGGGATGATAAAGAAACGGTAGCTAAAAATGCAGAAATCTTGATCGCAAAAGCCAAAGAGATTGGCTTGGAAGTTAGCGAATCGAAGACAAAATATATGACCGTCGTCAGGTCCGGACCAAGTAATCAAGACGGGGATCTAATGGCCGGAAATATGAAATTCGAAAGGGTTAACGAGTTTAAATACCTCGGGTCTATTATAACTAGCGAAAATAAGATTAAAACGGAAATCAATGCGCGGCTACACGCTGGCAATGGGTGCTATTATGCAGCAAACACGCTACTAAAATCGCGATCGCTATCTAGGAACATCAAAGTAAGAATTTACAAAACGATAATAATGCCGGTCGTCATGTACGGGTGTGAAACGTGGGCGCTGACGAAAGGAGAAGAGAATAGGTTTAGAGTTTTCGAGAATAAAGTACTGAGAAAAATCTATGGTCCAAAAAGGGACGAAGAGACCGGCGAGTGGAGAAAACTGCATAATGATGAGCTGCACGCTCTCTACGGGTCAGCAAATATTAATAGAGTAATGAAAGCGCGTAAATTAAGATGGGCGGGGCATGTAGCAAGAATGGGCAATGAAAGAACAGTAGCGCAAGTTTTAAGAGGGAGACCGACTGGTAAGAGACCCCTAGGCAGACCGAGAAACAGATGGGAGAAAAATGTAAGGGATGCTCTAAAAGAACTAGGACATGATTACTTAAACTGGATGGAGAATGCACAAGACAGAGATATGTGGCGGTCTCGGGTAGATGAGGCAATGAACTTTCGAGTTCGAACTGCTAATCTATAATAATAATTAGATTTTAGAAAGCAGTATCTCAATCTTATGACAATTTAAACATAGAATATTTTCTAAATGATATAAAAAAAATTTTGATCAAAATTTGAATGAAGTAATTATTATTTCCGTTCATTTAATAGAATTTTTCATTTCATTTTCATTCTTATAGAAATTCCTTGACTTTTGCAATATTCTTTTTCACAATCGCTGAAATTCCTTGACCAATAAAATTCCCCAACTTTTCCCCGATTTCCAGGTTTTCCCTGACCTAAAAACATCCTGTGAAAATAGCGATTTTTCGTGTCTGTAAAGTGTGCGCAAACTGACAGCGAGAATATGGTATTCCTACACACTAATCTTACAGTAGAGCAATATGTCACTTTGCGCACACTTGACAGGCACGGAATATCGCCCTTTTCATGCATGTGTTGCGAAAAGTTACTTTTTGAAATCAAGTCTTTTCTCGAATTGAAACACTTTTTAAACTAAAATGTATGGTTTCGATTTATGATTCAAATGAAGTTTAAATAAATGATAAAACGCTGAAGGTTATCGAGCATGGGTGAGTAAAATCGGTAGGGAAAATGTGTGAGTGTTGAGGAATAACGAAGGAAGTGGTAAATCCTTCTCGCTCAGCCAAACCGGAGTTTCTTTTCCTATATTATTCGCGGTGAATAACGAGAACACTCAGTCATTCCTTCCAATTTAAGTGTAACGAGCCACACCGATACATTTCTTCTTATTCTTTCTGGGTATGCCCCACTCCACCGGCCATCTCCCGTGTAATCCCGTACAATCCAGACATTTTTCACCATTACTTGGTTAGAGGCGGGGGTAAAAGGGGAACAGAGTACGTGGGGTGGGTTTATAAGGGGGGTGCCAGCAGCCACGACGATGCCGGGCAAATAATTAATTTCTCACGGAGCTAACGAGCGCCGTTTTTTCAAGCCGGTGTCGACGTGTACACTATGGACAATACGCGATGACATCTGATGTAAAAAAAAGCGACGGACCCACCCCGATAGAAGAAGAAACGAAGGCGGGGGTTGGGGCGGAGTGAAGATGCTGAAGGCGTCTGTCGGGGATAAATGGCCAGCAGACGAATGACGATGGTCACATTTTTTTAAAGCGATCGTCATATTCCCCAATTAATGTCTCCCGGACTCTGAACTTAAAAAAATGTAACGTTTCCCCATTGATTTCTTCTTGTATGGGCATTTCCACGGAAAGTGTCATTTTCTAAAAAAAAAATTTCCAAAACAAACCTTAAGGCACACATTTCAAACTTATTTCCTACATTCTAAATACATATAGAAACGCATATTTTATCATGGTCAATATTTTTGAGCATGCGTGCCGTTCGCACAAAATATTGAAATTAGTATGTTTATAAGCCTAATTGAATTATTAATATTTTAGGAATGGATGCTCAAGGAGGGTTTTTTCTTCTTTTTAAATTCTCAGGATGCTTTTCAGTAGTGTGTAAATCACTATCTTCTTAATTGAATATATATATATATATATATATATATATATATAACGAGTGTCTTCAAAGAAATAGTGGGGACATTATTTGAAAAATTCGAAACTTTATTACTAAATTACAAGCGAATACATATGGATAATTTGATTTCACACTGAAATCTTTAGTTCAATAATTTGTAACAACTTTTTTTTTCTTGCACACAAACTAGTTTTAACAAGTATAGACAGCGTCTAGCCTGGTGGTGAGGAGAAAAACTGCACTCGAAGTGAAAAATTTCAAATCCAGAGGAATGCATACTTATTCTTCAAGTTCTATTAGATATAAAAAATTATAATAAATTTAAAATTTTGAACTTTTTCGGGTTTCGATCGTGTGCGAAACTATGAATCTTGCCGACGTTTCATGAACAATTCAGTTCACTCGCTCGGAACGATATTGAACGAAGGCAAGGGGCTATAATTTTTATTATGTGCGAAAAGGTTCTTATTTTGATGTACTTAACTGCTAGTTGAACGCACTAAAATGATTTTTGATGCAGATGAATATAAATTAAGTTATTAACAATTTTTTTTTTTTTTTTTAATTATTTTTTTTTTTGAATCTCGAAAAATATTGACTTTGGAAAAAAATGTTGGTTACAAAAATTGTAGATCTCGTCGAAACACATATTTTTTATACGGATACTTTTCTTCTGAAATTAATAGTTTTCAAGAAAAATGACAAAAATGAATTTTCAGATTTCTTGTTAGAAAAGGGGTCGGCCGTTGGTAAAGGGGTTCGCCGTGAGTGGATGGAGAGGATGTCGTTCATATCCCCTCATGCTGACCCCCTTTTCCAACGGCAAAAAAAACCCACGCGTTCTAATCTTGGGCATTTTAAATGGCCCACAGCCCTTCCAACACTCATGCCGACCCTTTTTCAACGCCTCCTTTTCCAACAAAAAAACTAAAAATTTATTTTTGTCATTTTTCTCGAAAAATATTAATTTTCGAAAAAATTATGAATATAAAAAATATGTATTTCTACGAGATCTACAACTTTTGTGAACGAAGTTTTTTTCCAAAATCAATATTTTTCGAGATTTTGAAAAAAACTAATTTAAAAAAAAAATGTCAAAATTATTTATAAATTGATTTATATTGATCTGCGCCAAAAATCCTTTCAGTGCGTTCAACTAGTGTCTGAAAGGAAATCTCAGGCCAACTTTCAAGCCAATATTCTTGGGAAATTCTTTCAGAAGTATACCCGATTTTTGATACCCATTTTTAGGGGTTTGTAGCCCGGGGAAGTAGGGAAAACGAGAAATAAGGTGAGAGGAAATGAGGGGTAATGAGGGGAGGGGAATTAGATAAAGGGGGAGTAAGAAGAGGAGGTGACGAGAGTGTGGGAAAAGGGTAAGTAAGAGGAAATGAGGGGGATTATAGGTGGGAAAAAGAAGTAGGGGATAGGGAGTGTTAGCTTGGGAAGTAAGGACAGGGGAGAGTAGAGCAGAACAAAGTTGGAGAATGAAGGGGAAGTGAAGAGTGAAGTGAGTGGAGAGCAAGTAGGGGAGAAGAGCGAAAAGTATGGGGAGCAAGGGTGGAAGGATGCAGGTTCGAGGCTGTG
>CAKNYM010053110.1:249106-290393 GCA_932195095.1 Andricus curvator
GAGTGGAGAGCAAGTAGGGGAGGAGAGGGAAAAGTATGGGGAGCAAGAGTGGAGGGATGAAGGTTAGAGGTTGAGGTGTGGAGAGTGTGGGAAAAGGGAAAGTATGAGGTAATGAGGGGGGTTATAGGTGGGAAAAAGAAGTAAGGGACAGGGTGTATTAGCTTGGGAAGTAAGGAGAGGGGAGAGTAGAGGAGGACAAAGTTGTGGAATGAAGGAGAAGTGAAGAGTGAAGTAAGTGGCGAGGAAGTAGGGGAGAAGAGGGAAAAGTGTGGCGTGCAAGGGTGGAGGGATGGAGGTTCAAACAAATCAATTAACGTTCTGATAGGCTTTCACTAATTTCTTAATTTTTTTTTGGTTTAAATATAAAACTTACGATTTTTACATTCGACCGTGTGAAGGACAAAATGTCATTTTTTTTTGTTTTCGAGAAACTAATTTTTGTAATTTTTGGCAACCCGTAGTGGTCACACCTCCTAAAAATAACGTTTTGGTCACACTGGGTCCATTAGACCCAATGCAGAAAAACAATTGCCATTTGCGTTCTTTTTAAGTATTGACTCAAACCTTGGACTGGAATTTAGATTAAGACTTCCTCTTTCTAATCCAATAATTTTTTTTTCTCCTTTTCAACATTTTTTTATGTTAAAAAAACGCAAAAAAAATGTTTTTTGAGAAATTTGACTTTTTTCACGAAAATATTCATCAAAATTTTAATTTTTGAGATGGAGCAAAAAAACTTTCTGCGTTCTACTCTCAAAATAGTATCGTTTTAGGAAACAAAAATAGTATTATAACGACTTCGAAAAAGTATATTCATTTTACAGTTTGAAGTTATCAATTTTCATGAAACTCGTAAAATCAAATAGGTCAGTTTTCTAGGTGTAAAATAAAGTGAAAAAACTCTTTTTATGAGCAAACCTGTATATTTTATCCATACTAAACCGTATATTTTATAAATTTTTCTAAAATTTCTCTAATAAATAATAATAAAATTTGTCTAATAAATTTATTTATTTTTCTGATAATAAAATTTTCTAATAAATTTTTCTACTATTTATTACAATTCGCTAAACTGTATATTAACTTTTATTTTTGAAGGTCAAATAATAGGTTTTTAAAAAAATACTTATGATCACTTAAAAGAGTGCGAAAAATCTATTGAAACTGCAGCAAACAATTTTATTTTTCATTTTTAAACAGTACAGAAACAGAATGGACAAAATTTAATTTCTCGACAAAATCCACATTTTTTCCCTAATCGTTTCAAAAATTAAAATCTTAAGCTTTATTTCAAGATCAACGAAAAAATGACAAATTTCTATAATTTTGAAAAGTGGTAGTGAAAATTTTAATTTGATTAAAAATAGTTATAAATCATAAACCGCACAAAAATCTATCAAAAACATAAAGGTCAAATTTTTATTATTCCATTCGTTAGCATTTGAGGACATCAAAAAGAGAGCCTTTTCGCAAAAAAAAAAATAATTCACTCCCTCCCCTTCGTTAAATATTTGTTAAAATGACAACAAAATTTTTCCATAAACAACCATCCAATAGGAGTATATTTCAGATAAATTTGATGTAAAAATTGTTAACATAATTTGATTAGCTTAGACAAAAAGAATCAGATTTAAATCCAATAATTTTTGTAGAAATAATACCAGTTTCAAGTGAAACACACCAAAATAACCTAAATTTATTGACAAATTGTAAATATTTTTAAACATCTAATTATTTATTATTGAAATGACCAATAATTTTCGATAAAAAACACTAACAAACGTAACAGAAAATTGCTTAGGATTGTAAATCTTCTACGAAATCTAATGCTTTTCCTTTGAAAACCCAATTTCCGGTAAAAAACTTTAATATAACCTGAAAATGTTTGAAAATTGCAAATCTTGTTCGATCTATCATGTTTTTCATTTTAAAATATCAATTTTCAACGTGAAACGCTAACGTAACTTAATATTATTAAAAAATTATGAAACTTTGAAATCTAATAATATTTGTTTTGAAATGTCGATTTTCAGTAGAAATACTAAAATAACAGAAAAACTTAAATTGTTAAAAAACTTTTTATTTTTCAAGTGTTATCATTTTTGATAAAAAATAATCACTTCTGGACTAAAACGCTAACATATCCTGAAGTTGTTAAAAACTGGAAGTCTTGATGATTTTGGTTAAAAAGTGCTAATTTTCTGTGAAAAATACTAACAGAAAACATGTACAAAACATTTCAATAATTTATTACATGATTTGAAATTTGTAATTCAACTGCGCAATAGTATTAATAAGCAGAAATGCTTTTTAATTCGCATAAAGTTTTCTAGGACTTTTTTTCATAAAAGAGATTATTTGAAGATTTAATTTTCAAATTTCAACTTTAAGAAACTCAAGTAATTTAAATAACTAAAAATATTTGTTCTGAGAATATAAATCCCTTCTTAATTTATATTGATTCAATAAAAGCTGTAAAAAAGTGTTTATTTCTTTACTTAAGTAAACATAAACAATATAAATTAATTAAGATTATGATCAGAATTTAAAAATGAATATGAATGTGGATAAAAGTTGTTTCGTTGATTTAACAAATAAAAGTGAAATCATGTTATAGAATAAAAGTTGGCACATATTGTTCGCGTATCGTGTCTGACTGTACACTGATTTTTCTACTGATACTTTTGACAGTGGAAAAGTTTCAGTAATATCCAGTGATTCATTGAAGAATGCAACGTATTTTAGTAGATAAGTAGAGTGTCCTTGCCAAAAAGTTTTGAAATTTGGACTATAACGATAGAGACTATAATGCAAGACTATAACGCGAGATTCGAATCAGCCAATCATAATACCGGACGCCATTTACGCTACTTGCAGTTTCGATGAGATTTTACATCATTTGTTCTGTCCAACCCTTAAAGGATACTTGGGGTCACTGGGACCTCACGGATTTTCTGATTTTTTTCCGATTGTCTACGTTTTTTTCCAAAGTATTTTTTTCGAATAGTTAAATTATCACTGAGGCTTCGTAAATATTTTATTCCTATTTTCTATAGTTTCAACATCAATCGAGATTGTTTTTAGCTAAAAATATAATTTACTTTATTTGGAGGTGTGCTTTAAGAATTAATATCAGTACAGCTATTTTTACTAGTAAACAATCTAACTGAATGTCCTGCAGAAAATCATAATACGGACCCTACCAACAGAGCCAGCCATTTCCAGGAACAGGTAGAAAAGGGACTAAATAGTTGCCATCTGCTAAGGATTAAAATTTCGGAACATCACTTTTTGATTTTGCAATAAATGATTTCCAAGTGACACATTAAAGGAACCGGTAGGTCTTCACGATTACAGGTATCTAAAATTATCCATAAAAAGATTATAGTTGTCATTTTCTACAACTATCCAGTAAACTGTTGGAGATAGGAATAAATAGACAACATTTTTAAGATTTTCCGTCAATAGAAGATAATTATTGAAGTTAAATAATAAATGTATATGAACAACATTTTAAGACCAAATATGAGATCTTTTGTGTCTTATAGTGGTATTGAATAGGTGGGAATTGTAACTGCGATGGTTAAAACAACCATACTCTTCTGGGGACCAAACTGTGACTATTAAAGACAGATTTAAAACAACACCTTACGGATATTTTTTCCTAAGTATGAATTTAAAGAGAATGGAAAAGTGGTAGGTACGAAAAGAATGATTTACTTTTGAAGAAAGCTTGAAATCTTGAAAACCCTTTGGGTATACTTAAGATAGACGTCTCTGCCGTTTCAAAGTCATCGGAATCGCCTCGAGGCAAGGAGGAAGGAAGGGTCGGTTGGTCTTCTTACGAGGTGCGGGCGGAGAAGCACTGAAGGGTAGTTCTAAGGAACAGGGAGGGAGGGGTTTGTTGTGCGATAGTTTAGACGATCTATGACCCTAGTTCGCTAAGAGACCGCGAAAGGGTGGATTTACTGGTCCTCCCTGCGTTCACACCACACAAATCCAAGTGACCGTCGGTCGGTTTCACCCCCATGCTTCCGTCTCGCCGCACGACTTATGGCACTTGAATCTTGAACCAGTACTTCCTTCTTATCTCCCTTCCCTTGAATCGACACACCGTGACCGAACGAGACTCTTCTCTTTTCGAGATTTCCATCTAGAGGGGACTAAATCATTATTGCATCATTCCAAATAACATTTCGGGACTAATTAATAATAATATTATTATACCATTAAGCCGTTTCCCTTTCGGGGTAAGTGTGACTCATCTGGTGAGGAAGGGAGTAATGTGGGAAAGGGGTATAGATTTTTAGATTGATCTAGAATTCCCGTGTCATCATGCGAAGCTCCCCACCTGGGCCAATTATTATCCAAGGTCTTTTGTTTCAGGTGTCATTCACTCCACTGACAATCTTCTGCATGCATTTCTCATAAACTATTTGTCGCCACTCTCTCCTGTTCTGGCATACTTCTCTAGCTTCCTTCACGTCCATGCATTTTCTTATGCAAGCTCTTGTGTTTTTATGGCTTCTCATGTCTCTTCGAATTAGGGCCTTATTCGTCAACTAGTGTCTCCTCTACACATTCATTATTTGAGAATTATCAGTTTTACAAGGATTACAAGTTTTCGATTGACTCTGCCATAACAACCTTATCATCTGCGAACGCTAACCCACGTACCCTCACTGTCTTGAGATCCGCACCTTCTTCGTCGAAGAAAACAATTCAAAATTATTCTATCGTATCTAAAAAATGGGTGGAACGAAATTATAGAAAATCTCGCAATCATTGTTGACAACTACATAACGCATCGAAAAATGCAAGGACAAATCAACATAAAACATTGAAAATGTTTACGCGAAATGCATAATTGAAATCATAAATGAGGGATCGTCCATAAAGTACATCACTAATGGGGGGGGGGGCATCATTGAAAGTAATTTTACGAACTTAGATAACTTTTAGTACGTTTCTTGATGATACATTTTGAAAATTGTTGCGACTTTTGCGTTTGAAAATTACTTTCATATTAAGGACTTAACACCCCTTTCCATATTTGCTTTTTCCCCCTCTTTAAAAAATATATGTTTTTTCTCCTGTTATCAAGAAATTTCTCCTTCTTCACGATTTTTCGTTTTAATTTGTGTTTTGGTTAAAAATCCTACTATTTGGTTGAGAAATTATTTATTTTGTTAAAAATGCAACTATTTTGTTGAAAATTCATCGTTTTTGGCCAACAATTCAACAAATTTATTGAAACATAAACTACTTTCTTACAAATTTATCTCTTTGGTTCAAAATTCAATTATTTTATTGAAAATTCTTATTTTTTTATTGCATTCAACTGTTTTTTTATTTAAAACCAAATCTTTTTTCCTTGAAATATCATAAATTATACTTTTTGTTAAAAATGCATATTTATCGTTTGAAAATTCAACTACGTTGAACTACTTTGTTAAAAGACAATTTTTTGTTGTGAAGATTCATAATTTCAGTTGAAAATTCATCTTAAAAGTGGAAAGTTTAAACATTTTTTTTAACTCAAAATATAACTGTTTTATTTTTGGTTGGAAATTTATATTTTTATTCGCAAATTTATCTTTTCTATTTAAAAATTCAACTATGTGATTGAGAATTCATGTATTTTGTTGAAGATTTAACTATTTTGCTGAAAATTCGTCTTCCAATTTTTTGGAACAGCTGGACACAACCAAAATTAAATTATATAGTTGGAAATTCATCTTTTTGGTTGGAAATTCAACTATTTTCGTAGAAAATTCAACTATTTGGTTCAAATTTAAACTATTCATTTGAAAAGTTAAAAACTTGGTATAAAATTAACTTTTCTGTTGAAAATTCGTAGTGTAGGGTGGAAAGTTCAATGGTTTTGTGGAAAAATCATCTATTTGGTTGAAATTTTTTTTTTTTTTTTGTAGAAAATTAATATTTATTTGTGAAAAATCATCTTATTAGCTGTGGATCGAACTAGTTTGTTAAAAATTCGATTCTTTGGTTCAATTCAACTGGTAAAAAATTTGTTGCTACTTGTTGAAAATTAATTTTCAAACTGAAAATGTAACTATTCCCTTTTTGGTTCAAAACTTTATTTGTTGTTGGAAAACTTTAACTATTTGGTTGAAAATTAAACTGTTTTGACAGAACATTCAATTCTTTGATTAAAAATTAAACTACTTATTTGAAAAATTAACTACTTGGTATAAAATTAACTATTTGTTGAAAATTCAGTGTCGGATGGAAAATTCAACTGTTTTGTTAAAAATTCATCTTGTTGAGCAGAAAATTAATCATTTTTGTTTAAATCATCATTTTGGTTGAGGATGCAACCATTTTGTTAAAAATTTGTGATCTTTAGATAAATTCAATCTGTTGAAAATTAATTTTCTGAAACTGAAAATGTAACTATTCCATTTTTGGTTGAAAACTTGCTTTTTTTTGTTCTTGAAAATGTAACTGTCTTGTTGGAAATTCATCCTATTAGATAGAAAATTCATTCACTTATACATGAAATGCGAAATATTATATCTGTCGTTGAGAATTCATCTTTTTTTTTCGTTTGAGAACTGAACTATGCTTGGTTAAAAAATCAACTTTTTTATCATAAAACTTAACTATTTTGTTGAAAATTCAACTATTTTTTAAAGTCTTCTTTCTGGTCGAAAATTCTACTCAATATAAAACAACTTATTAGAAACGCGAAAAAAACGCAGAATAAACGTGAAATCCATGTATAGCTATCGGCTTCGTCACTTTCAGGTGGGGAGGGTGGGGGGGTAAAGGAAAACCCCCGGTTGTCAAAAAGGGGGAACAGGGGTAAAAAATATCTCAAAATTGGTAACGTAGTTTATGGATGACCCCTAACCTTGAAGTACCCCTTCGACGAAGAAGGTGTGCATTTTTCGACAGTGAGGGTACGTGGGTTAGCGTCAGCAAATGATAAGGTTGTTGTAGAGTCAATCTAAGACTTGCAAATAATGTTATGCAAACTAAGTACAAGCATGAGAAACATGAGCCTCAAAATTGACGCGAATAAAACAAAAATTATCGTTTCCGGGTAAAGCCGGGACTTTGATGGGCGAAAATTAGTAGACGCCCTGAACAATAATCGCACGCATTGCACGCGTGTTTGTTGGCTAGTTCTTACAAATAATTAATTGCATCTAAAATGTAATTATGGATGAATATTGAAAAAGGGTAAAAAAATCAAGATAGCGAATAAAATCGGAACAGGGACATGAAGCGCGACGAGGAAGTGGCGTCACGGCGAGCTGCTAAGTCCCCATAACTCTTAGACTCCCAATTCAAAGTATGCTCTTCCCGGTCATAAAAGCGTGCATATACCGTTCGTCGAATAAAAGGCAAGTAACGTCGCAGTAAATGCGAGTTATGAATATGTTCGATGCACAATGCCGCGGACGAGTCCTTATTTTCCCTTCGACTCCGTTAGAAAGCTGTTTCTTCTCCTTTCGTCGCACTGGAATTAGCATAACTTAAAATGCTACATGGGCATGAAACTGCGTTCTTCCGCCGGTAAAATCGTGGGTGCAACATCGAAAAAGATACTCCTATTTTACGACTAATGTATCAACATTTCGCGAAAAATTAGGGAGCGTCCACATCAGGTCGTCCAAAAATGCAATATATAATTTTTTAAATTATTATTCATATTGACCGGAAATTTCTTCGAATTCACACACAAATAAATGCGGGGTTTTTGTTAAAAAAAACTATATTTAGAGGTTCCGCAAGCCCCACGAAGTTTAACACGTATTTTCCATACGAAAAAAGACGTTTTTGTAAATTTTATTCAAGAGCGTCAATATTAGGTGAATCGAGTTGAAGCTCAACATTTCTCTTCACAATTCGCCATAGAATACGAATAAAAAAAAAATTTCAGAATACATGAAATACTACTTTCTACAATTTATTATTATTTTTAGCAATTTTCTCTTAGGTATAGGAAAAGCTGATGTTAGATGCATTTTATTGGTGCCACTTCGACAAAGAAGGTGTGAATTTTGGGACAGTGAGGGTACGTGGGTTAGCGTCAGCAAATTATATATTATATTATTATATTTTAAATTTATATTATTATATTATAAATTATACTAATATTTCTAGAATATTGGCAAAAGGTAAAGAATAATGGACCCTGAAAAAAATACAATACCATTTAAAAAATGATTCTTGTTGATGTTCATTTATTATTTGTTCATAACTATAAAGTAAAAGCAAAACTGAAGATGTCAGAAGAAAGCTCAACTGTCCAGCATTACTTTTAGGGAAGACGATTATGAAAAATAATAATTTGTTTGAACAATTATGTTTGCTGTATTGCATTAATTATTATCTCACTCTAAGTACAAAGTGGACAGACAATGAAATTTTTTTGATAATACTGCAATTATCTGGCATTACTATAGGAACAGATAGTTATAAAAAATCATAATTTGTTTAAACGATTACTTTTGTAAGATTGTTTTAATCATTACCTCACACTTATTGAAAAGTGGATAAAAAATTTTTAATTATAGAGAAAACTTAAACTTTCCAGCATTATTATAAAGTATGAATATTTACGTTGAATTTAATTAATTGATGGTTCGATTTAACTAAAAAGTTGATAATAAGTTGAAAAATTCGAAGAAAACTGCGACTTTCTGACTAAGAGAAAAATTGATAAAAACAATAAAAAATTGTGTAAACAATTTATATAAACATTTAATTACCAGTAGAAAGCAGTATCTTACGTATTGTAAACAATTTGTACTTGAAAATCCGCAAAAAATCATAATTAGCGCCAAAAACACGCAAAACTCAATTTTTTACTTATGGGGTTTTTCGGGATCCTATAAAACAGACTTATGGGTTTGATATTTGAAAAATACGTTTTGATTCAAATTCTATGGCTAACTTTGACAAAAAATGTTGAGTTTCAACTTGATTCACCTAATACTGACGATTCTAAATTAAATTTGCAAAAACGTGTTTTTTTCTGATGGGAAATATGTGCTAAACTTTTTGGGGCTTCCGGAACCTATAAATACAATTTGTTGAGAAAAAAATGGATTTATTTTTTTGTGAATTTGAACAAATTTCTAGGCAATGTGAATAACAATTAAAAAAAAATTTGAACAGATCAATATCATATGTAGAAAAAAATGCAGTATAGTGGAATTTTCAACCAAATAGTTCAATTTTTAAGCCAATAAAACGAATTTTTAGAAGAAAGTTGGATTTTCAACCCAAAAAGTTTTATTTTCAAGAGTGAAGTTCATTTTCAGCCAAGAAGATTAATCTTCTACCAAAAGACGAATTTTCAACAAAAAAAGATCAGTTTTCAACCAGAAATGTAATAGTTAAATTTTCAGTTTGAAAATTATTACTTTTCAATAAAAAAGGAACAAATTATTACTTAGTTCAATTCAACGAAAAAAAATGAATTTCAATAAAATAGTTGAATACTAAGCCAAATAGATTAATTTTCAAAAAAGAAGATTGAATTTCTACTTGAGCAGACGAATTTTCAACAAATTAAAGCTAAAAAGTCGAATTTTTAGGAAAACAGGTTATTTTTAAACCAAAAAAAAAAAAAAAAAAAAAAATTTAACAGAAAACTTAATTTTCAACTAAGAAAGGTGAATTTTTAAAGAAATAGTTGTATTTTCAACCAAAAAAAAGATAAATTTTCAACCAAAAATGCAATCGCTAAATTTTCAGTTTAAAAAACGACTTTTAAGAAACGAAAAAATCCAACTTTCAACCAGTTGAATTCAAGTAAAAGTGGAGAATTTTTAACAAAAAAGATAATAGTTGGATCCTCAACTAAAATGATGAATTTTTAACAAAAAATATTAATTTTCTGCCAAAATAGACGAATTTTTAACAAAATTCGTAGATTTTCTACCAAATAGTTTAATTTTTAACTTAAAATGGATAAACTTTGAGAAAAAATGAAATAGTTAAATTTGCTGATGAAAAAAAAAAGAATTTTTTCCAAAACCAAATAGATAAATTTTCTATCTAAGCCGAGGAATGTTCATTTCCATTTTAGGGTAGGCGTGACACTACCCGATTCGGGTAGTGTTTCTAGGTGGATAGTTTTCTTGTAGTTATAAATAACTACAAGTGTAGGCTCAACCACACCCACGATGTGCCAACAGCACTCGGTATTCTTGAATGGTCACCCATCCAAGTACTAACCGCGTCCAACGCTGCTTAACTTCAGTGATCTGACGAGAACTGGGGTTTTCAGCGTGGTATGGCCGTTGGATTAGACTATCAATTAGATTATATTATTAATTAGACCTAAAAATACGAGTTTTTTTTATGAAACCAAAATAGATTTTTAACCAAAAATGGAATCGTTAAATTTCGAGTTAATAAACTTTACCTAAACTCTGAAACAGAAGAATGGTCAACATTATAGTGTAATCCTCAACCAAAATGATGAATTTTCAACAAGAAATTAACTAAACAAAAGACGAATTTCCACAAAAAAAGTTAAATTTTCAAATAAAGAGTTTAATTTTCTACCAAAATAGTTGAATTTTCAAACAAAAATGTAATTATTCAATAAAAAGTTCATTTTTAACCAAAATGTTTATTATTTACTAAATTTTTGAATGTGGAAGCCAAAAGTACGAATTTTTCACAAAAAAGGGTATTTTCAAAATGGTACGTAAATTTTCTACTAAAAAGATGAGTTTTTTTACCAAATATTTGAATTTTCAATTAAAAAAGATAACTTTTTATGCTAAAAATGGAATATTTAAATTCGAAGTTTGAATTATTAATTTTCCACCAAAAATGAAACGAATTTTCAATAAAATAGTTACATTTTCAACCAAATAAGTTAATCTTCAACCAGGAAAATGAATTTTTGACAAAGTTGTTCAACTTCTAATCAAGTAGTTGAATTTTCGACCATAAAAGATGACTTTTTAATAAAATTGTTGCATTTTCAACAAAATAATTACATTTTAAACCAAATAGTAAAATTTTCAATTCAACGAATTTTTTAATTTTGAAACGATTTGAATTTACTTGAAATAATTGAAATTTTAAGGGGGTTTAATATCATAATTCTTCGTGAATATTCATTCATTTTTAAATGAAGTTCGGATTAGTTTAATTTTCAATGTTTCGTAGTAGAAATCTTTTCATTTGTAATGGTTCCGATTCAAAATCACTTCTTATTTTGAACTTTTTAAAAAATAATTCAATTTTTGTATTGCTAATTTTTTTATGGTATAAATGTCGTTGAATTTATTTCTTCATCTTGAAAAAATTTGTCTTTTGAATTTTGATGTTAAATTATCATTTTGTTTATGTAATAACAATTCAAAAGTCTAGAATTTTACTTTTCATTTTGAACGTCTTTTAAAATAATTCAATTTTTTCAATTGATGATTTTTCTAATCGTATAAATGTCAGTAAATTTAATTCTTTATATTAAAAAAATTTGTCTTATCAATTTTGATGTTAAATTATCATTTTGTTTATGTGATAACAATTCAAAAGTCTAGAATTTCAGAAGCTTTGATTTTGAAGCATTCAATTTAGTTTTCAATTTCAAATAGTCAAATTTTAAACACTTCAAATTGAAAATATTTTAAATTCAAAAGTTTTCAATTTTAAATTATTCAATTTTAAACGCTTTCAATAGGAATCAAAAAATTTTAATTCCTTTTAATCATCCATTTTGAAAAATTATAACCGGAAAATATTCAATTTGTATTGCTTTGAAATTTCCCTCTTTCGAAATTTCAATCTGAAGTCATTCAATTTCGAAATTCTGTAATTTAAAAAAAAATCGTTTAACTTTGAACGCTTTGAGTTAGAAATGATACAATTTCAACTCCTACCTAATGAAACTGTCCTTATTTCAAATAATAGCCTGAAATTTCTCAATTTGGTGAGCTTTTTATTAAAAAAATTTCCATTTCCAACTATACCAGTTCAATTCCTTTTTATTCCTTCCGAAATACACTCAACACCCGATATAAGAACCCCCGGTTTACGATATTCTTAGAACTGATGGCCTCCGCAGATTTTCGATGACTTTTGATGATTTTTGATTTTCGGCCGGGCCGAAAAGTCGTTGCTCATTTAAGCGTGATAAAAAGCTCGTGGGCCGCACTTACAGTGCGTTAGTTGCATCATGTTGCGTCATGCGTCCAAATCCAAAAGAAATGATTCATACGACCCTGTCTGATTACGTTTGGATTCCCCCGATTCAGCATCAAGGCCACTGCAAGCCATGCCCGAAACCATTTTTATATCGGGAGTTGAGTGTATTGTCCTTCTTCGAAACTTTAGCTAATCTAAAATATTTTAATTTCGAACGCATTTATTTCAAAATCGTTTAATGCATCTTTTTCCTAATTTCAAACGCTTTCAGTTCACAAATAATTATGATTGCAGCAACAATTTGATAAACTCAAATTTTAAAAAATTTCTTAAATATTTTATTTTTAAATTCTTAATATTTTCAATCTCAGGAAATCAATATCAAAAAACGTGAATAATAATTTATGAATAAGTATAGTTTTATAGACTGAGTCGTATATTAAAAAAAATATTTGTATTAATGGGTTTGTTGGCAGGATATTGAAAAAATCCTTTTTCACTTCAGCAAAGGATCTATCTGCTGAATCAAATCTTTCACGCTCTTGATATCTGTTACAGACGATTTCTTGAAATTCAAATATATTCAGCTTGCAATTTAAGACTTTGTCTTTGAGTCTCTAATGGGTGCCTAAGAATTTGCCATTCCTTGTAAAAAAAAGAATATTGGCGAGAACGAGAAGACGGTAGCTTCAAAGAGTGGGGATCGGGGTTGAAGCAGGAGATACTTAATGGCGCGTGGCGATATTAAAATGGCATAAAAATGAGCTGTAATTTGTATCTGGGTTCAAAAGTTACCCCCTACTGCCATCAGTGCCTTCACCCTACTCAGTATCTACGTCGCTTACTATTATTATTATTATTATTAATATCAAAGGTCGGGTGTACTTAATACTCTGAAAAATTGTCATATTTCCGTATCAACGGATCCACCCTCCGGCGCGACGGTGCAAATAAAAAAAAAGGCCTCTGATCCTCAGTTTGGCTCTGACTCAATAAGTGTGTTTACTCTAATGTGTGTCATAAGAGGTAGGTGCTTTATTTTATGCAAAGCAGGAGAGATGTTGCTTCATTTTTTCCTTGATGCTACATATTCAGAGATAAAGATAAATAGCCTCTTCAGGTATAATATGATATAATATATAATATAATATAATAATAAAAAACTCATCAAAGTAGGCGCCGTGTGCCTACAAAAGAGGATTTCGTAGCATATTGAGGTGTTAATTTAGTCGCTTGAACCTCCTTCTCCCAGACTGTCCCTTTCATACTCCCCCTACATTCCCCTCTTTCCCTTCCAACCAAAACTTTAACGTCCGCCCCCTTCTTTAACTTCTTCCTCCACTATTTCCCCTTTTTTACGCTTCCTCAACTAACACTCCTATTCCCCTACTCTTCTTCCCCAGCCCTAACTTTCCCTCTCCTACTCACCCTCATTTCTATATCGTTTTCCTAATTTCCTCACTCACACCCACTACTCACACAACCCCTCCCTACTATCCTCTCCTCATCAGCACTCACTTCCACTGCTTCCCCTTTCCTCATTTCACCACACTTCCTCTGCTGGCCCACTCCTCATTTCCATTTATTTTCGCTTATCCCCCCTCATCACCCTTTCTGCCTCTACGTCCCCTCTTCTTCTTTACCGGCAGTTCCTCTACTCACCCTGCTCTCATTTCTCCTAACTTTCCCTACTTCCTCAACCCACAGTTCATCCTTCGCCCCATCCTTAACGTTTTCCTCCACTACTTCCCCCTTCCCTTGCTTCCCAGCTAACACTTCTCTTCCTCTACTTTCCTTCCCCAGCTCGTACTTCCCCATCCCTACTCACCCTCATATCTAATAATTTCCCCCACTTCCATTAACTTACACTCACTTCTCCTACATCCCCTCCCTAATTTCGCCTTCCCCTATTATCCTTGACACTTTCTCTACTTTCGCTGCCTTCATTTCCTCTCAATTCCCCCTGCTAAGCCTTGCCTTATTTCCACTTATTTCATTCATTTCCCGACTTCATTAATTCCATAAAACTCCTTGAAATCTTTGAAATCCCTTGAAATCATATATTCGCGCTCGATAATGTATTTACCTCGCGCTGCATGCTTAGTCTATGTATTTCCCCCACATTTGTGCACAGACCTTTTAAAATTAAAGGTCAAATCATCGACAACTGTAATTTGGTGATTGTGAATTCTCTTTTGTTAAAGCTCCTTAGACTTTAACGAATACATTCTCATTACGTACCTCGTACTTCGCACTGCATTTTGTCCAAAATGCGAAATTTTCTACATTATATGTTCAACATTATTGTATCAAAAGTATATTACTTTTATTTATGTACGGCGGCCTGTGATTGATTATTTCGATATTGCAAAATAAAGTAAAAAATGTATTTATCATGATTACTTTAATATTTGTTCCTGAGTTTGCATTCATTATATGCATTGGTATTAAAGCAGACGTATTTTCATTGTCTTGTTCTTATAATTAAAAAAAGTGTGCATTCCATACAAAAAAATTGTTATAAAAGATTTTATTGCAACTTGTGTCGTTTTTCCATTAATTTAATTTGTTTATGTTCAATGTTATTTTTCACGATTTGAACCAAAAATATGCATCCTAGCGTAAAGTGGTTCTAAGAAAATTTCTAAATGTAATTTAGGCGAAAAATTTTGTTAGATAAAATGTTATTGTAGCGTGTATCGTTTTTAATTTTTCAATTTTAAATTAATTTTCATAAAAAAAGTTCATAACAAATTTGTAGATCCTCTTTGGTTGAACAACTTTTGTCTATTTATCTTTTTTCGTACCTTGCAACGTTTTTCAAAAAAAAACAAAAATTTATTGTAATGTTATTTTTCACGATTGAAACAAAAATTACGCATCCGATCAAAAAATGATTAATACAAAATTTGTAGCTTCTTTCTGAGTGGACAACTTATGTCTATCTTTTTTCGTACCTTGCGTTGTCTTTCAAAAAAAAAAAAATTTATTTTTAATGTTATTTTTCACGATTGAAACAAAAATTACGCATCCTATCAAAAAATGATTTTACAAAAATTTGTAGCTCTTTTCTGAGTGAACAACTTTTGTGTATTAATTTTTTTCGTGGTTTGTGTCGTTTGTCCAAAAATTTAATTTATTTTATTCTTAAATCAGTTTTTTACAAATGAAACAAAAACTACGCGTCCCATCAAAAAGTGATTAATGACAAATTTGTAGACTTTTTTAATTGTACAATTTTTGTCCATTTATCTTTTTTTGTATCTTGTATAGTTTGCCCGCAAACTGGAATTTTTTATTTTTCATTATTTTTTTGTGCGATAAAAATTTGAATTTTCGATTTTTCAAGTAAATTAAGAAGAGTCTTATAACATTATTGTAGGGTGTTCAAAAAGAAACATTTTTCTTCTTTTGACTTCTTTATATATCGTGCGTTGTTTGGCTTAAAATGTTCATCTTCGTTTGTTTTTTGGAATTTTATAAATGCTATAACTCCGGTAATTTTTCTTCTATCAAAAAAAGTCATTAAATTTTTTATTGGCCTTTTTGAGTACTATTAATATCCGTCCATAGAATTTTCTCAAAAATTTTCAAAATGTGCTCACTTTTGGAATTTTCATCCAAAAGGGCTGGCTAACGAACTTGACCTTCATTTTAGGACACTCGAAGAGTATACCAAAGCCCAATTCAATAAGTTGATTCTTTTGAAAGTTATCGTTATTACAAAATAAAAATCTGCAGACTAACAGACAAACAGACAGAAATTTTGTGAAAACCTGTTTTTTGGGTTCCGGGGGTTCAAAACGTCAACATTTGACAAAAAGGGGGGGGGTCAAATTTTACATAAATCTAATACCTCCCCTGGTGAGAATATAATAAATCTTTTGGTTCGAAATTCAACTATTTTGTTGAATGTTGAACTCTTTCCCTGAAAATTCATGTTTTATTGAAGATATATCATTTTAGATGTAAATTTAATTCTTTGGTTAAAAATTTTACAATTTTGCTGAAAACCGTCTTTTATGGTTGATTTTTTTTGTTTGTAATATTGACTATTACGTGTTTCGTTGAGAATTATTTTGTTGTTGTTGAAAAATCAACTATTTGGTTTGAAGTTCCGTTACTTATTTAAAATTTATCTATTATAAGTTGAAAATTAAACTAGTTGGTCGAAAATCCACGTATTTTGTTGAAAATTCGTCTGTTTGGGTAGAAACTTAATTTTTTTGGTGCTGAAAAATTCATAATGTTAGTTAAAAATTTGATTACTCCGTTAAAAATTTATCTTTCTTGCTTGAAAATTAAGTTTATTGTAAAAAACTTTTTTTCTAAATATCTTTTAAAAGAATTCGAATGTTTCCTTAAATTTGAAAAAAAATCTGGAAAATAAAAACATTACCTTAAAACCATCAAGATTTTTTTTGGTGACAAGTTTGTGGATGTTTTAAATTATTTTAAAATAATTTTGAATATTCTCTTCAAATTAATTAAAAAAAAATCTGCCCGCTTCGCGGGCACATTCTCATCGCGCGCTTCGCTCGCAAGTTTGAGCGCGCCTAGGGCGCGCAACTGTTGGATCTCGCGCTTCGCGCTCGATCATATATTTATCTCGCGCTTCGCGCTCGATTATTTATTCACCTCGCGCTACGCGCTCGGGCGTATCTACATCGCGCTTTACGCTCGGTTGCTCTAGATTTTTCAACTTCGTGTTCGACTTCGATGAAAAGAAAAAGTTTTTTTACAAATATTATAAGATTATCAAAACCTCTGCATATTAAGTAATTGTTAAATTTGTTTTTATTTTAGACTGAAAAGGAACTTTATTTACTCACGGTTCTATCGACCTTAAGGAACACATTCTCATCCAGACACTCGCGCTTCGCGCTCGATATTTGATTTGAAAATCATTTGAACCTTGCGTTCCACGCTCGGTTCTGTGCACCGTATGATAGAAACAAAAAAGTTTGAGCGCACTTACGGCGTGCGATTTGGTAAATACACTGAGCGTGCACTTTGTGCTTCGTGTTATATGTTCTTCATATACAAATTACTAAATTTGTATTTGATTTCAAATGAAAAATAATGATATAATTTAGGCGACAAATTTTATTCATTAAAATTTTATTTTAGCTTGTGCCGTTTTTCAAAAAAGTTAATTTTTTCATTTTGAATATATTCTTACAACAAAAATTGATTACAAGTTTGTAAATCTTTTTTGAATGCACAATTTTTGTTCATTTATCTGTTTTCGTACCTTGCATTGTTTTTTCAAAAATTTGATTTTTTTTACTGTCAATGTTATTTTCACGAATAAAACAAAAACTACGCATCCTATCGAAACATGATTTACAACAAATTTGTACCTCTTCCTTGGATGAACAAATATTGTTCTTGTCATTTGTTTCGTAGCTCATGTTATTCGTCTAAAAATTTGATTTTTCTATTTTCAATGCTGTTTTTTACGAATAAAACAAAAACTACGCATCATATCCAAAAGTGAATGATAAGAAATTTGTAGATCTTTTTTGGGTGCATAATTTTGGTGTAATGATCTTTTCACGTATCTTGCATAGATTCACAGCAAAATGGAATTTTTGATTTTTCATTATTTTTTTGTGCGATCAAAATTTGAATTTTTTATTTTTCAAAAAATTCAAAAAGTTGTTATGAAAATATTATAGGGTGTTCAAAAAGCAACGTTTTTCTCCTCTTGACTTTTTTTCATATCGTGCGTTTTTCGGCTTAAAATGTACATTTTCGTTTGTTTTTTGGAATTTTGAAAATGCTATAACTCCAGTAATTTTTTTTTTATCACGAAAAGTCATTAGAATATTTTGTTCGCCATTTTGCGTACTACTAATAACCATACATAGAATTTTTAAATCTTCAAAAAAAGTGGTCTCAAAAATTTTCAAAATGTGCTCACTTTTTGAATTTTCATCCAAAATAGCTGGTTAACGAACTCGTTCTCTATTTTTAGGCCATAAAAAAGTGTGCCAAAGCTCAATCAAATCTGATCATTTTTTCGAAAGTTATCGTGGCTACAGACAGACAGACAGACAGACAGACAGACAGACTACAGACAGACAGACACCTTGGTAAAAACCGTTTTTTCTGGCTCAGGGGGTCTCAAAACGTGGAGATTTGATGAAAACCGACTATGTCAAATTTTACATAAAACCAATACCTTCTCATTAGAATGAGAATGTAAAAAAAAGAATCATTTGAAATTTTGCTAGGAACTTAAGAAACTGTTTCATTCTCTTGAAATCTTTCAAAACACGTGAAAAGCTTCTAAATGTTTTGTTCACTATCTTTAAAAATATGCTTTTTTTAAATTCCTATAAGTCTACTAAACTAACTTGAATTATTCTAAAAAATTTGGAGAAACTTTCAAAATTACGAAAATTGCATTTAAATCTTCCACATTTCTTTCAACATTTTCAGAAATATATTTCATATTTTTGAATTTTCTTCAATAATTAATTAGTCTACATAAAAAATCATTCTAAGTTTTCCTACTTTTTTCGAAATTTTCAAAAATCCACATTTGATTAAAATTTTTTTTTATTGTCTTCAGATTATAAATAATCTTTAAATTATTTAAAAACTTCGAAACATTCTAAATATCTTTTAAAATATTTCAAATTTCTCCTCAAATTAAAAAAAAAAATCTGCAAAATCATAAACATTACATTAAATACTTGCAGATGCTTTTTGTGCCAAGTGTGCAACACTTCTGAAATGTTCAAAAAATTCTTTTTTCCAAATTAATTTAAAAAAATTATGATTATTTTTAATTTTTCTAGGAAACTAGAGAAATTTTTCATTTTCTTGAAACCTTTCAAAACGCTTGAAAAGCCTCTAAATGTTTTGTTCGGTATCTTCAAAAAATTACTTTTTGTTTAAATTTGATTGAAATCTTTTTAAGATAAATGAATAAGCTAATTTACTAATATTTTTTAGAGAAATTATTATTATTATCATTCATAATAATAATTTCTTTCCAAACAATTAAGGAATCAGAAATCAAACGGTATTGCGGCAAAATAAAAAGTATATAAAATACGATTAGAAGTATTATTAGGTCACATAATTGTAGATTTACGTAAAATAGAAGTTGAGGGATATCTTTGCGCCTCTTGATCAACAAATAAAAAGTAAGAGGATTTATTTGAATAAAAACTTTCGTTCAAAGTTAACAAACTTTCATCTGTCCATGTAAAACATTGAAATTAAAAATTGAATTGAAATAATTTTGAGTTTGTTTAAATCAAACAGAGCTCACTGAGTGCTTTAGAATTTCTTTGGAAGTGCAAACTGTAGAGTTATAGAATTTAGATTTCTAAAATATATCATTCTTTTCTTTCAAGGCCTCGCAGCTTCTTTTTCCGGTACCAGCGTCCGCCGACACGACCAGCCCTACTCTCTCTCTCTTCTATTGTGAAAGAGGAAAATCCCATCTGGACATTTTGTCTCGGAATTCCGATACGATACCGAGACGAGACGGAACTTTTCGATATTTTTCCGATACGATACCGAGCCGAGACGGAACTTTTCGATATTTTTCCGATACGATACCGAGACGAGACGGAACTTTTCGATATTTTCCGATACGAAACAAAACCGAGCGATACAAATCCGAAACTGGAAGGTGAGTATCGTATCGGTATCGCCTCAGTATCAAAAAATATCGCTCGGCATCACTACTTTATTGGTCGGTGTTTGTGGATAAGTTTCCGATGTTGTGTATGATCTCAGATTGGGGAAAGAGGAAAGGGGTTAAGAGTGTCGAGATTAATAGGCAGCGCAAGAAGGGTGGTTTTAATGCTCGCTGGCTTTGAAATATTCAAGCCTAGGCTTGCCGCGTGGAGAATCTGCGGTGCAAAATATAGATAGATACTCGCTACAGCGTTGCGTATATTACGATTTATAATATACACTCACGAACGGAACGGAACCGAAGGGTGGTGTGTCTTAGGGGTGGTTGGAGTAGATAGGGTTAGCGGATTAATGAAAGCCAATCCGCAGACCCAGCTACCCCGTCCTAACGTCACCACGCCATAAACAAGCCGGCGAGATTCGGATAACAGATACCCTTCTTCGCGCTCGCGGTGATATCAAACCTGATCTCTGACTTACATGAAACCAGAAGCCCAATTCAAACTTTTCCTCGAAATATCAAATTTTAACAGTGAAATTTTCCTATCCGGGACATATGTATGTGTAATAACAAATTTTTATTTTAAAACTTTCTTCCTTTGCTTTTACCAACCGGGACGGTTCCATTGTCATAAATGAAATGAGAGGCGAGGTGCAGAAATGACAAGATCACTTTCAATTTACAGAAATATTAGACTGTGCTGACAATTGTATTTCTTGGAGGTCGGTATCTTTTCAGCCTCCTAGTCAGACTTACAATGTTACTAGGAAAAACTTGAGATGACAATACTACCATCAGTCACCGCACGAACATCACACCAACATCGGTTACCGCACGACCATCACGTCACTCGCCTACCGCACGACCACCACACCACCGTGCGCTTCCAAGACCAAATTATATCTGACTCTAAAAAACATCGGTGACTTTTATATTCTAAGGCGACACTACCCTCAGAAACTATCTACACGGTTATCGTGGACGGTACTAAAAATCTCTGAGAACTTTGAAACACGATAAGTTTTTCGGAAATAAAGCTAGAGATTTTTTTGTAGAAACGGTCAGAAATTTTTTGAAATTCAGCGTCGCATGACTCCTAGTAGAGATATTTTTGTCTTTTGGAAGAGGCATTGGAGTCATTCAAGATATTCAAATTAGTCTCAAAAGTTGCATAAATTTTAAAGAATGGCAGACAAATAGTGTGTGTCATGCAATTTTTTAATATTAAGTCCAGGTGTTAACAACGTTTTAAATCAGGTGTACAATATAGATTAGCCATTAAATGGGGAAACGTTGTTCCTACGCAAACTTATTCCACACAAAATATATTGTACACAACGTATACTGATCATATTTTTCCTACACAAAATATTTCCTACATAGAATTTAATACTGTTACATTTTTCCTACACTAAATGTTTTCTACATAGAATATTTCCTACACAGAATCTATTATTGTTTAATACTTTTATTTTTTTCCTACACAAATTATATTCTACACAGAATGAATTATTGTTTAATACTGTTATATTTTTCCTACACAAAATATTTCCTACACAGAATTTAATACCGTTATATTTTTCTTACACAAAATATTTTCTACACATAACATTTCCTACACAGAAATAAATAGTAATTATATTATAATGAAAATATTTTTAAAATATTGTACAAAAGTTATTCTGACCAATATTTTCAAGCATTTATTAACTGATTTTGAGTTGTTTAAACAATTATTATTTGTTCAAACAATTTTTTTCGCCTGTAAAACGTAAAAAGTTATTATTTTTCGGGATTGATGATACATTTGATAAATTTAAAAAATAAATAATATTCCTTCTTTCACATATTTAGTAATTACTTGAATAATTTCCATTTGCTTAAACAATTGTTTTCTTTTTAAACATAAAAAGTTATTATTTGAAGGAAATAATTACACAATTAACGAATGTTGAAAGTAATATATTTTTCAACGATATTTCGCTATTATTTAAACAATTTCATTATTTAAACAATACTAAGTGTGGTATTTTGTGTGGAAGACAGCATGCAATTATTTAAACAATTAATCATCATTTACTGGCGCCTTTTAATATAGGAAAGGTGGAGTAAATTCTAGTTTTTATGTATTTCATACATTATGTAGCTTATTGTTTAGTATTGTCTTATTTCAGAACTTATGACCAATACAAAATAATCATTTTTTCGAAAAAAAAATTTTTTTGTTACGTGACTGATGTTTATCTTTTTTCAGATCGGTATCATTAATGAAACAAAACACTTTTTAATAGGCGACATATATAGTGCAAGAGATTTAAAAAACTAGAATTTTCTCCATCTTTCCTATATGAAAAGAAGCCACTGGTATTAATTATTTAAATCACCACAAATTGTATGTGACAGACACTAGCACTCTTAACATTTTTCATCGCCGACATTAATTTCTAAAAATAATAAATTTTCACAATTTACAGAATGAAAAAATTGTTGGAACAAATGAAAATTGTTTCAAGAATTGCCAAATATCTTAAACAAAGAAAAATCACTTTAACATTCTGTAATTTTGTCATTGATCCCAGCAAAATAATAACTTTTTACGATTAACAGGATAAAAAATTGTTTAAATAATTACCAAATATGTTCAACAAGAACTTTTATCCTTGAAATTCATCCACTGTATCATTTATCCCAAAAATAATAACTTTTCACGATTTACAGGCAACAAAAATGGTTTAAACAAATCATAATTGTTTAAAAAATTAAAAATTAGTTAAGAGATACTTACCTTCAAAGCATAACTAATATTGTCCTTTATATTCCCCCTTGGGGAATAATTTATGTAAAATGTGTTTTGTATGGGAAAAGTTTCACACTTAATATTTTTGTGAAGAATATGCCTGTGTTGAATATTTTAAGTCAGAATATTCGCCATATAGCAACAACAATATTCAAAGTAAAACTGTAATCATTTTATTTTGTGTAGGATCTACTTTGTGTAAAAAAGCATTTTATTTACTGTTTTAAATATATTGCGTAGAATATACATGTACTGTGTCGAAAATATGTTCTGTAGGAAATATATTGGACAGAATAATTTGTTGTACAATATTTTAAAAATATTCCCAGGATAAAATACATAATTACTATTTATATCTGTGTAGGATATATTCTGTGTAGAGAATATTTTGTGTAGGAAAAACATAACGGCATTAAATTCTGTGCAGGAAATATTATATGTAGAAAATATTTTGTGTAGGAAAAATATAACAGTATTGAACAATAATTAATTCTGCGTGGGAAATATTCTGTGTAGAAAATATTTTAAGTAGGAAGGAAATAACAGTATTGAACAATATTAAATTCTGTGTAGCAAAAATTGTGTGTAGGAAAAATATAACAGTATTAAATCTCATAATTTCATTTGCAATCCGTAGAAATTCTTCAAAATCCCTAGAAGTCCCGTGAAATTTAATTTAATTTATTTAATAAATCCTTTACAATTTTTCGAAATCCTACGCAATTCTTCAAAATCCCTTAAATATTTTGACACCTAGTTACTCTCCTTGGCATTTTTTCAAATATATTCTAAACTTCTTCAAATGTTTTATATCAATGTTTTAGGTTTTCAACATCAAATCTTTCAACTAGGATTCCTTTCATAATTGTACAATTTCAACGATTTGAATTCAAAACTAAACATTTTTTGGCGTTTTGATTTATAATTATTTAAGTTTATACGTTTTTAAATTAATATTTTTCATTTTGTAATATGATTGAGTGAAATTCGGGATCTTCAAAAACGCTTTTAATTTGAAATAATGAATTTTCAAATGATAACCAATTTGAAATAGATCGATAATATCAAGGAAATGTGAATTTTTTTACTTGCTTAGTTTTATCAAAAAATCCTATACAATTCTTTGAAATCCCTTAACCTTAATTTTTGTTAAATATGCCCATATTCCTTAAAATCCTTTGAAATCCCTTATATTTGATAAAATCCCTTAAATGTGGTGAAATCCTTAGTAACCCCATAAAAATCGAGTAAAATCCCATGAGACATCTAAAAATCTGTAATGTCTCATCTTATCTCATAAAGTCCTTTGAAATCCTCTGAAAGCTTTTATATTTTTTTAAATTCACTGAAATCTTTTAAAATACGCTAAAAGCTTTGAAATTCTTTGAAATCCGTGGATATCCACTGGAATCTTTTAATCCTTTTAATTTCTTGAAATCTTCCAAATCTTCTGAAATGTTACATGAATCATTTCGAATTCCTCAGACATTTTGTAACCTCTTAAAATTTTCTACAATCCTACTAAATTTTTTGAAATCTCATGCAATTCCTGATTATCCTTCAAAATACATAATAATTCATTGAAATCCTTCAAAAATTTCAAAGATCCTTAAATCTTGTGAAGTCTCTGAAAATTTTGTTAGATCCCGTACAAAATCTTGAAATATTTAAAGTCTCTTTTGAAATTACTTTCAAAATGTTTAAATCCTTCAAATACTCTGAGACGTCATAAAATCCCATGAAATCTCTTATACATTTTTAAAATATGGAAATTTCTTGGAATTTCGTAAAATACCCTGGAATCTTTCAAATCCTTTGAAATAAATTAAAAAAATTTTAATCTTGATAGTCCTTGGAGTGACTACAAAATTGCATAGGTCTGGTAATAACTCTACGAATCTCTTGAAATACATTGAAATCCCATAAATTACCTTGTAATTTGCAATATGATAAAATTACTTCAAAAATTTTGAAAACCTTTAAATCCTATTAAACTTGATGCAGCTTTTTGAAATCTCTTCAAATCCCTTGAAATCTTTGAAATTCTCTAAAATTACTTGAAAAATTTTTGAATCTTCAATATCTTAAAATATTTTGAAATTTTTATTTTTCAAATGTCCGTCACATGCGGATATGTAATGCTAGCCAATCTAGTGGAGAACTTAGAAAATATGTTTTTTTTTATTAATATTTTCGAACTTTTTTGCCAGAAAACGTTAACTCAAGTTCAACTCGTCGCATGACCTAGGAAAGTTGCAGAAAAAATCTGAAAAATATACAACACAGTCTTTGAAGTCTTATCTTTAATTGAAATCAAGATAACTTCAAAAATCTGCACGGGTTTCCGAGATGTCCAAGCGTATCTGCGCAAATGTCGACCGATTTGGACAAAAAAAAATTGAAAAAAAGCTGATAAGATTTCTAAGAGAGTTGTCAAGCCTGATTTTTAAATTAAGCTTTCAATTTTTTTATAAAAAAAAATACGACAAAAAAAATGACAATTTTTTCTTTTTGTCGTTCCCGGTGCTCGTCAATAACAGGAAAATTGTTGAAATCGTTTAAGTTTCATAGAGTTACATTAGTTGAAGATGTTACAATATTATATAATAAACAAAAAAAATTTTTACAAATAAATTATTTGTTGAAAGAATGTTTTCTACGATTTTCGATAATTTTACGTTTTTTTCAGTTATATTGAAAGAAATCTGGATAGAAACAATATAAAGATAAAAAAATTTCTTCTTGAAATTACTATTGTTAATATTATAAACAAATGCATTATTCAGGCATTTTTCGACAGAAAAATTCGTTTTTCTATGTCATTTTTTTTATTAGGATCTTTATGATAATTTTAGCAGAATTCATAATTTATTGATTAATTTCATGATTTTTTAAAACAAATTTAATTAAAAAATGCATTATTCAAGCATTTTCTCGGCAGAAAAATTCGTTTTTTCTCAATGCCACTCCTTTCAGTTGGGAACTGTATGACATTTCCAGCAAAATTATTAATTAGTTGATAAATTTCATGATTTTTTTTAAACAAATTTAATGAACCAATGCTTTCATCAGGCATTTGTCAACAGAACAATTTTTTTTTTTTATGTCATTTTTTTTAATTGGGAACTTCATGATAATTTCGGCAAAATTCATAAATGGTTGATGAATTTTATATTTTGTTAAAAGCAAATTTAATAAACAAATTCATTATGCAGGCATTTTTCGACAGAAAAATTCGTTTTTCCATGTCATTTTTTTTAAATTAGGAAGTTTATGATCATTTTAGAAAAATTCATAATTTATTGATTCATTTCATGATTTTTTTAAACAAATTTAATTAAAAAATGCATTATTGGGGCATTTGTCGGCAGAAAAATCCGTTTTTTTCAATGCGAGTCCTTTCAGTTGGGAACTTCATGACATTTTCATCAACATTCATAATTAGTTGATAAATTTCATGATTTTTCAAACAAAAATTTAATAAACAAATGCTTTAATCAGGTATTTGTCGACAGACAATTTTTTTTTTTTCGTTGTCAGTCTTTTTAATTGGGAACTTTATGATCATTTCAGCAAAATTCAAAATTGGTTGATAAATTCCACATTTTTTCTAAAACAAATGCATTATTTAGGCATCTGTCGATGGAAAAATTGTTTTTTTTTCGAAGTCATTCTTTTTAATTGGGAATATTGGAACATCTTCAACTAATGTTACTCTATGAAACTTAGGCGATTTCAACAATTTTCCTGTTATTGACAAGCACCAGGAACCTCAATTAGAAAAAATGGCCATTTTTTTCGTCATATTTGTTTATTCATGAAAAACATGAAAGCCTAATTTGAAAATCAGCTTTGACAACTCTCTTAGAAATCTGATCAGCTTTTCTTTCAAATTTTGTTGGTCCAAATCGGTCGATATTTGTGGGCTGTACGTTATTTTGAATCAAAAAAGTAATTTTTTTCCCACTGTGCTGCGTAGGGTTTCAGTCGATGTTCACAGCTATCGGCCGCGAAAGCGGTGATGGCCGGAAATTTTTCAGCTTTTTGACTTCAAACTTCAAATTGTGCTGTGACGTTGCAAAACATGTTTCAAACATGTGAAATTTACAGGACGTAATCTTTGAAATATTAAATTCAATTTAAACCAAGAAAACTTTCAAAATCTGCGCGTGTTTCTGAGATATGACTAAAAATGTCCGAGCGTATCTGCGTCGGGTTTTAGTCGGCGATTACCGCTCTCGTGACAGCGGTGATTGCCGACTCGGACGGCTGCGCTGCTTCAGCCGACTGACGTCCGACGCAGACATGCTTGGACATTTTTAGTCATATCTCGGGAACCCGTTAAGATTTTTAAACCTTTCTTGGCCGTAATTAAAGATGAGATTTCAATGATTACGTCCTGCAAACTTAAGATTTTTTCTACAACGTTCCCATTCCGACCAAGTAATCGTGTAGATAATTTCCGATAGTCGTGTATGAAAAAATATCATAGAAGATTCCTGTTACCGACATCTAGCACATTCAAGGGTTCGTGTCCGTGCTAAATTTGAATGAAGAATTGAGATCAAGGAATTTTAAGTTGAATCAAGAGTTGCATTGTGAAAATACACAGTAAATATTGACTTGAAGGCACGGAAGAATATATACTAAAGAGGATGATAAAAAGTCGAATCTTTTCGAATAGGGCGAGGTGTGTTTAGCATATCGTAAAAGCGCGCGTCGTGTGTCGGCCCGCAGTGGCATGTATCGCGTCATAAAGATTACTACCAGCCGGAGAACTTTATTGTCACGCGTTATAAATGATGTCGAGGACTCGTATTCGTCGAGTATTCAAATGGTATTTTTATCCGAGCCTCCTTTCGAGCGGAAGGATTTTGCAGAGTCTCAGCCACGGCGAGGGGGTGATGCTCGTTGCAGAATAGGGGTGAGGGGGAGGGGGTGAAGCTAATGCCGCCTTATCGGAGAAGGCATTACGTCGAAAACGCTCGAAAAGTAACGAACTCTTGGCACGAATCTGTTTTGCAGGCATAACCGCAGTATATGTTGTCGTTACCTTTTTTTTCATGCTCGTCACTCTTCTGTGCCGGCAATTCTTTAAGAGCATACATCGGCTTTCCAGCTGCTGCAAAACGTAAACGTGAATACTTCCTGTTCGCAAAGCCTGCGCCACTTACTGAACTGTAGCGGAATTTACGATAGAATGCACTTTTATACATTACTGTCGGAAATTATCTACACGGCTAGCGCGAGCGGTACTAAAAATTACTCCTGACTTTGATACGTGATTTATCGTTAAAAAAAATAGCAAGTAACTTTTTTGAAGAAAGGTTGGAAAAAATATGAAATTCTGCGTCGAATGACCTCTAAGAGAGATATTTTTGATTATTTGAAGAGAATATACGACGTGAGAAGAAAACATGTCCAAGCGTATCTGCGTCGGATTCCAGTCGGCGATTACCGCTGTCGGCCGCGAGAGCGGTGATCTCCGAGAATTTCTCAGATTTTATAACTTAATTTCAACTCGTGATGTTTTTTAGGAAACTTTTTGGAAAAACAATTAAATCGACAGAATAGAATTTTAAAAATCTGATCTTCAATTTAAGCCAATGAGACTTCAAAAATCTTCACGGGTTCCCAAGATATGACTTCTAATTTTCAAGCGTTTCTGGGTCAGATTTCAGTCGGCGGTCACCACTGTCGGCCAGCGCAGGCACGAACAACTGTGTGGAATAAATTTCAGATTTTTGCACTAACTTTCCCAGTTCATGTCATGATTTAAAGTCAAGGTACAAAATTCGAGAAATTATTTAATTGTTTTTTAAATCTTCACGCTGTAAATTTTTTGAAAACTGGGGTTTTTTTTACTGATAGAAATACACTAGGAAAAAAATTGATATGTCTATATAACAAAAACAAAAAAATTATTCTGAACGTCTTTTTTCAAATTGGTTTTCTAGTGTATTTTTATTAGTTGAAAGTTCTCAGATGTTATAAATATTTTTTAGCGTCAGTTAGAAAAAAATAATGTTAAAAAACACACTTAAAAAAATTATTTCGTCATTGCGGTAGATTTCAACATTGTTTTTTTTAAGAGGTCCTTCAAACATAAAGTATTGTTTCAAGAACGTTAATTAAAAAGATGTAAACATTCGTAGTCAATCAGAACAACCAAAAAAATCAAAAATATTACACATACGAAAATATCAAGAAAAAAAGAAAAGAAAAAATTCTGAAAGCACATTTTGGTAACGCGAAAGTTGACGTTCATTAACCCAAGTAAAAAAAAGTCCCATTGGGATCCCCAATAAAGTAATTACTTATGTAACAACTTTTCTTAAAATTTTTCCAAATTCCAAACGTGACAAAAGTACTATAAAATTTACATTTTATTTTTTTGAAAGTTTTAAAAGTGCTGTTAGGACTTTTGTAGGACAAAATTATTCACATAGTCCCACTTAGTTTTATATTTATTTTGAGCTGGAATTTTTCAAGACAAAAGTATCAGAAGAGTTTATTTTTTTTTCGAAATTTTCACAAATGCTCTTCATACCTATGTCCAAAAAAGTTCTGCTAAAATAGTTCTAAAGTACCAAAAGAGTTCAAAATATGTCCCATTTCACGAGGACTTCTTAGGAAAAAGTGCTGCAAAAGTCCTACTTAATTTTTTATTTTTTTTAGCAGAACATTTTTAGGAGAAAAGTACCGGAAAAGTCCACCATTTTCAACAATTTTACGTTATGTTAGCGTTTTACACCGAAAATGGGTATTTTTAATCACACATTATTATATTTGAAAGATTAAAAACTTTTTCAACAAATTACGTTTTTCGGTTTTGTCAGCATTTCTCAAACAAAAATATTAGATTTTAAAGGTTCACCAATTTTGAACAATTTTGGTTTACGTTAGCGGTTTACACCGAAAATTGGTGTTTTAAAACAAAAGAATTCTAATTTGAATAAGATTTAGAATCTTGTAACAATTTTTAATTTTGTTAGTAGATTACGTCGAAAATTGGTATTTTTAATTTAAAAAAATGAGATTTCAAAGAATAATCACATATTTCAACATTCTTTGGCCATGTTAGTGTTTTAAACAAAAAATTGGAATTTCGAAACGAAAATCATTGCAACTTGAAGAAGATTTAGAATCTCTAAAAATTTTAAATTATGTTAGTGTTTTACGTTGAAAATTTATATCTTCAAATTTAAACATATTCAAAAAAAGATTCACAAGTGTTAATAATTTTAGGTGATGTTCGTCATATAAACCAAAAATTGGTATTTTAAAAGAAAAATCATTGTAGTTCGAACAAAATTTGCAATTTTCGAAAAGTTGTTAAGGACATTGAAGAAGATTCATAGCATTTTAACAATTTTTTGCTATGTTCTGTGATATTAGTGTTTTTCGTCGGAAATTATTGGTATATTTAATAAAAAATGATTATATATCAAAGAATATTTACAGTTTTTCAACAACTCCAGGTGACGTTCGTCTATTTCACCTTAGATTGGTATTCTTAAACAAAAAAAATCATTGTATCATATCCAATGATTTTTGTCAAAAATTATAAAACGCGAAATATTTGAAATCTTTGTAAAATCCTTTAAATCTTTGGGAAATCATTGTAATCTTTTTTTAAATATTTGGAAATATTGGCGAAATATTTGAAATATTTGGTAATATTAGTGAAATTATTGAAATCTTTGTGCAATCTTGGAAATCTATCTAAAATCATTGCGAAATATTTGAAATCTTTGTGAAATCTTTGGGAAATTATTGAAATATTTGTCAAATCTTTTTGAAATCTTTGCAAATTTTTGCGAAAAATATTTGAAATATTTTTGAAATATTTGATAACACTTATGAAGTTATTAAAATCTTTCTGAAATCTTTGGAAATCTTTGCGAAATATTAAAAATATTTTTGAAATATCTGATAATATTTGTGAAATAATTGAATTCTTTTTGCATTCTTTAAGAAATAATTGAAATCATCGTGCAATCTTTGAAATTCATCCCAAATATTTGCGAAATATTTGAAAGCTTTGGGAAATAATTTAAATCTTTGTAAAATATTTCTGAAATCTTTGGAAATCTTTGCGAAATTATTGAAAAGTTTTTGAAATATCTGATAATATTTGTGAAATTACTGAAATCTTTGTAAATTTTTGCGAATTATTAGAAATATTTTTGAAATATTTGGTACTATTTGTGAAATTATTGCTATCTTTGGAAAATCATTAAAATCTGTGTGCAATCATTGAAATGTATTTGAAATCTTCGAAAAATTTTTTAAAACTTTTGTGAAATTTTCAAAATCTTTGGGAAAGCATTAAAATCTTTGTAAAATCATTCTGGAACGTTTATAAATCTTTGCGAAATATTTTAAATATTTTTACATATATATATACCATTAAACCATTTCCCTTTCAGGGTAGGCGTGACACTACCCGATTCGGGTAGTGTTTCTAGGTTTTTCTTGTAGTTATAAATAACTACAAGTGTGGGCTCACCACACCCACGATGTGCCAACAGCACTCATGTCAGTATTCTTGAATGGTCACCCATCCAAGTACTAACCGCGTCCAAGGCTGCTTAACTTCAGTGATCTGACGAGAACTGGGTTTTTTAGCGTGGTATGGCCGTTGGCCATAATTTAATTATTATTATTAAATTATATTATTAAATTTAATTATTAATTTATGCCATAATTTTTTTTTACATAATTTGATAATATTTGTGAAATTATTAAATTCTCTGTGAAATCTTTGGCAAATCATTGAAATGTTTTGTGGAAGCTTTGAAATTTAATCAAAATCTTTTTGAAATATTTGAAATCTTGGTGAAATCATGGAATCTTTGGGAAATCATGAAAATCTTTCTGAAATCATTGGAAATCTTTACAAAATATTCAAAATATTGTTGATATGTCTGATAATATTTGTGAAATTATTGAAATCTTTCTGAAATCTTTGTGACATCATTGAAATCTTTCTGCAATCTTTGAAATCTAAAAGCTTTGCGAAATATTTGAAATCTTTGGGAAATAATTAAAATATTTCTGTAATGTTGGAAAATCTTTGCGAAATGATTAAAATATTGTTGAAAAATTACTAACATCTTCGTGAAATCTTTGGGAAATCATTGAAGTCTTTATGCACTCTTTGAAATCTATCTGAAATTGTTATGCAATATTTTACATCCATCCGAAATCATTAAAATCTCTGAAATCTCTGGGATATCCTTCAAATCTTTATGAAATTTTTCTGATATCTTTGGAAATCTTTTAAAAATATTTGAAATATTTTATAATATTTGTGAAATTTTTGGAATTTTTGGAAAATCATTCAAGTTTTTGTGAAATCTTTTTAATTTATCCGAAATCTTTGCGAAATCTTTAGAATCTTTATAAGATCTTGGGGAAATCATTAAAATCTTTGTGCAATCTTTGAAATTTATCCTAAATCTTTGCGAAATATTTGGAAGCTTTGAGAAATAATTAAAATCTTGGTAAAATATGTCTACAATCTTTGGAAATCTTTGGGAAATCATTGAAGTATTTTTGAAACATCTGATGATATTTGTGAGATTACTGAAATCTTTGAGAAATCATTGAAATCTTTTTGCAATCTTTGAAACCTTTGTGCAAATCTTTGAAATCTATCTAAAATCTTTGCGAAATACTTGTGAAATCTTTGGGAAATCATTGAAATATTTGTGAAATCTTTGGAATTTTTTGCGAAATATTTGAAATATTTTTGAAATATTTCGTAATATTCGTGAAATTATTGAAATATTTGGAAAATCATTTAAACCTTTGTGCAATCTTTGAAATGTATCTGAAATATTTTCAAAATATTTGAAAACTTTTGTAAAATCTTTAAAATCTTTGGGCAAGCATTGAAATCTTTGTAAAATCTTTCTGAAACCTTTATGAATCTTTGCGAAATATTAAAAATATTTGATAATATTTGTGAACTTATGAATATTATTTAATAATTAAATTAAATTTAGTTTGAAATAATATTTGGAAAATCACTTAAATCGTTGTGCAATCTTTGAAATCTATCTAAAAGCTTTGCGAAATATTTCAAATCTTTCTGAAATCTTTGGGAAATCATTGGAATATTTGTGGAATCTTTGTAAAATCTTTGGAAACCTTTCTGATAACTTTAAAAATCTTTCCAAAATATTTGAAATATTTGGTAATATTTGTGAAATCATTGAAATCATTGAAGTCTTTGTGAAATCTTTGAGAATAAATCATTAAAAACTTTGTGCAATATTTGAAATCTAGCTGAAATCTTTGCGAAATATTTGAAATCTTTGGAAAATAATTAAAATCTTTGTAAAATCTTTCTGAAATCTTTTAAAATCTCTGCGAAATAATTGAAATATTGTTGAAATATCTGATAATATTTGTGAAATTACTGAAATCTTTGTGAAATCTTTAAGCAATCATTGAAATTTTAATGCACTCTTTGAAATCTATCTGAAATTTTCATGAAATATTTTACATCCATCCGAAATCTTTGCGAAATATTTAAAATCTTTGAAATCTCTGGAAAATCGTTGAAATTTTTGTGAAATCTTTCTGATATCTTTGGAAATCTTTGAAAAATATTTGAAATATTTTATAATATTTGTGAAATTATTAAAATTTTTTGGAAATCATTCAAGTATTTGTGAAATCTTTTTAATCTATCCGAAATCTTTGCGAAATCTTTAGAATCGTTATAAAATCTTTGCGAAATATTTGAAAACTTTTGTAAAAATTTTAAAATCTTTGGGAAAGCATTAAAATCTTCTTAAAATTTTTCTGAAACCTTCATAAATCTTTGCGAAATATTTAAAATAGTTTTGAAATATTTGATAATATTTGTGAAATTATTAAATTCTTTGTGAAATCTTTGGCAAATCATTGAAATATTCGTGGAATCTTTCAAATTTAATCGAAATCTTTGCGAAATATTGGAAATCTTTGTAAAATCTTCGGGATCTTTGGGAAATCACCAAAATCTTTGTGAAATCTTTCTGAAATGATTGGAAATCTTTGCAAGGTATTTGAAATATTTCTGAAATGTCTGATAATATTTGTGAAATTATTGAAATCTTTGTAAAATCTTTGGGAAAACATTGAAATCTTGGTGCAATCTTTGAAATCTATCTAAAAGCTTTGCGAAATATTTGAAATCTTTGTGAAATCTTTGGGAAATCATTGAAATATTTGTGAAATTTTCGCAAAATCTTTGGAGATCTTTGCGAAATATTTGAAATATTTCTGATAACTTTGGAAATATTCTCCAAATATTTGAAACATTTTTTAAATATTCGGTAATATTTGCGAAATCAATGAAATCATTGAAGTCTTTGTGAAATCTTTGAGAATAAATCATTAAAAACATTGTGCAATATTTGAAATCTAGCTGAAATCTTTGCGAAATATTTGAAATCTTTGGAAAATAATTAAAATCTTTGCAAAATCTTTCTGAAATCTTTGAAAGTCTTTTCGAAATAATTAAAATATTGTTGAGATATCTGATAATAATAATGAAATTACTGAAATCTTTGTGAAATCTTTGAGAAATCATTGAAATCTTTATGCACACTTTGAAATCTATCTGAAATTTTCATGAAATATTTTACATCTATCCGAAATCTTTGCGAAATATTTGAAATCTTTGAAATCTCTGGATGAAATCTTTTTAATCTATCCGAAATCTTCAGAATCTTTATAAAATCTTTGGGAAATCATTGAAATCTTTGTGCAATATTTGGAATTTATCTGAAATCTTTCCGAAATATTTGAAATTTCTGTGAAATCTTTGCGAAATCATTACAATCTTTGTAAAATCTCTCAGAAATCTTTGGAAACCTGTGCAAAATATTCAAAATATTTTTGAAATATCTGATAATATTTATGAAATTATTGAAATCTTTTTGAAATTATTGAAATCTTTGTGAAATCTTTGGGAAATCATTGAAATCTTTGTGAAATCTTTGGCAATATGAATTTCGTACCTGTAATTATTATTTATTATTATTTATTGTTAACTATTTGTTGTTAATTTATTATTTATGATTTATGTTGAAATTTTACAAAGTATAATCTCATCATACTATGTACAAATTTTACCATTTATTATTGCAAGTCTATGCCCCTGCCCCCACCTAGAAAATAAAAGCTCCGCCGCTTCTGGACGTTAGTGTATCTTTTCAACACTTTTCTTCAGATATCATCAAAATCTCTGAAGCTAAAATATATAAAACCAAAAATACTCGAAATTTCGCTGAAATTCTTGAGTTAGAAACATAACCCCTATTCTCCAGAAAACAAAAATATCTCCTCAGCATTCTAACGCAACTTCGCATAAAGACGCCAATCAGCAGCCTCGTCTTGGGAGAAAAGCTCGTAAACAGTGATGAAGATTTTGAAATTCCAATAACATGCGAACGCGAAATGCCTTAACGGCTGAGTGAAAAGGGGTGGGCAATAAGGATCCCTCCGACTGCCGATCGTAGTTATAAATTAACGATCCTACGAATAGGGTGGAATCGCGGGCGGACAGAGGGGTTGATGGGGGGTTGTTGAAGGTGCCGGGATTGGTATGGGGCAAGAGAAATATCATCGAATAATGAATATTCATGCTGATGAGTTGCGGGACCGAAGCGAGCGAGAGATGGAAAGGACGAGATGGAGGAGGTGGGTTGTAAAGTTGCCCCGTGGAGGATCGCGTTGGCCGCCATATTTTGTACGATGTATTTCCCAAACCCCCCTCCCCCCACAACGCAACGCTTCTCTTATCCACCCTCTACCCCTCAGCCATCGCTTTCCTCTGCCATTGCGCCTCCCTTTGGATCGCGAAACTTCCCTGTCAGAAAATGACCTTCGTGCCCCGCTCCGCTCGACGATAATCGAACCAACGAGCAACGGTAATGGGGTTAAGTTCGTTTCAGAGAATCAGAATGTTACGACATGGTTTATGCATTGGCGACATTTAGCTTACTTCAATTTTCAGGGTGTCTACTAGGGTGGCCCAAAATATTATACAAAACTTTTTTGATTGTCTAGCCCAGGGCTTACCAATTTTTTTATTGTCTAACCCAAGGCTCACTAGAGTGGAGCCAGTGACTGCCTTGGCTGCCCATGACAGCCAAAAGACTAGGTCAAACAGCCCCAATAAATTTTCGTAGAGACTTGTCCTTTGACTGGTCCCTAGCTATTCACGGTAAATTAAAATTTGGAAACAAAATGTATTATAAATGCAAGTAGCAAAAATTGAAACCCTCTGGTGTGAACCGAGCCGTAATGAACCGTAACCGTCACGACCGTAACCCTTCGCAGGGTTTCTGGAAAATGGAGAAAACAATGACATGAGAACTTGCCGTCAGACAAGCACTTGTAGCAGACGACACCTGCCGAAAGTAGTGAGCTCTGGACTTATCAATTTTTTTATTTTTCCATCCCAGGGCTCACCAAACTGGAGCCATTGGCTGCCTTGGCTGCGCGTGGCAGCCAACAGACTAGGTCAACCAGCGCCCAATTTTTCGTAGAAACTTGTCCTTTGACTGATCCCTAGCTTTTCACGGTGAATTAAAATTTTGTAACATAATGTATTATAAATGCGAGCAGCAAAAATTGAGACCCTCTAGTGTGAACGACGAGCCGTAACCGTAACGACCGTAACCCTTCGCAGGATTCCTGGAGAATGAAGAAAACAATGACATGAGAACTTGCTGTCAGAGAAGCACTTGTAGCAGATACCACCTGCCGAAAGTAGTGAGCCCTGGGCTTATCAATTTTTTTATTTTTCTAGCCCAGGGCTCACCAAACTGGAACCATTGGCTGCCTTGGCTGCACGTGGCAGCCAAAAGACTAGGTCAAACAGCCCCTAAAACATTTTTGTAGAAACTTGTCCTTCAACTCTAGCCCAGGGCTCATCACTTTCGGCAGGTGTTGGTTGCCACAAGTGCTTGGCTGGCAGAAAGTTCTTAAGTCATTTTTTTCCGTTTCCAGGAATCCTGCGAAGGTTTACGTTCGTTACGGTTACGGTTCATTGCAGATCGTCGTTCACACCGGGGGGTCTCAATTTTGTCTACTCGAATGTCTTATACATTTTATTTCAAATTTTAATTTGCTGTAAGGAACTAGGGACCAATCAAAGGACAAGTTTCTACGAAAATTTAATGGATGCTGTTTGACCTAGTCTTTTGGCTGCCACGGCAGTCACTGCCTCCTTCAGCACGGTCTAAAGTCCTATTTATCAGGTTCGTTGAATAAAGTTCAAATTCTTGAAATTACGTTATTATACAATAAAGACTCAATCATTTAGCACAATATTTTTAATTAAATTTAAATATTAACATAAAAAAAAAGATTATATCTAAACAAATTTCTAAACTTTCAGGCAGAATTAGTGGAATAAGATTAATTAAAAAACGCGTCTGCAAGTGATATAGCGATAAAATATAATATGAGTTTAAAAAAAGGTAAATATCTTTTTGGAAATCAGTTCCTTCTGAATCCTGTTACGTAAGGTTCTTTTCAATCCCCCCCCCCCCCTATCTAACGTGATTTTTGCCGACTACATTTTTTTCGACATTTGATTTAGGGGTCAGCCGAAAATTATGTAACACAATTTAGGGGGAGGGGGAATTTTGTTAAATCTTACTGTTTCTTCTGAATTAACAAAGTAGTTCTACTGTCCACCAAGTAGTTGAATTTTCAAACAAAAAATATGAATTTTCATCTAATGTAATAGTTGGTATTTGAAAAAAAATAAAAGATTTTGATTTTAAATCAAACACAGTTGAATTAAATAAAGAAAGACAACTTTTCAACAAAATGGTTGAATCCTCAACCAAAACAGATTTATTTTCAGCCTATTAGTTGCATTTTTATCCCGAATATGACATTTCTGCCGAAAGAAATGACTTTTCAAATCAGACAAATTTTTAACAAGAGTTGAATTTTTAACAAAGAAAGATTTTTTAAGTCACTGATGAAATTTTGTTTATCCAAAATATTCAATTTTAAATGCAAAAAGATGAGCCCTCTAAAAAATAGTTGAATTTTCAACCAATTCGTGGAATTTTCAACAAGAAACATGAATTTTAAACCAAAATGATTATCTTCTACGAAGAAGATAAATTCTCAACAAAATACATCAACTTTTAACCCAACAGTTTAATATTCTTTTAAAAAGTATGAGTTTTGTATAAAATAGTTGAATTTTTAAACTACAAAATATACATTTTTAACCAAAAATGGAATAGTTGACTTTTCATTACAATAAATAATTTTTAATAAAAACATAGATTATTTAGAAAAAATTTGAATTTTTAACGAAAAAGATGAAGTCCCAATAAACAATGTGATAGTTGATACAAAAAAAAAGAAAAGATTTTTATTTCAAATTAAATAAAAAAGACGACTTTTCAACAAAACAGTAGAATCCTCAACCAAAACAGATTCATTTTCAACAAAATAGTTGAATCCTCAAAAAAAAAACAGATTCGATTTCATCAATCAGTTGCTTTTTTACTCAAAAAATGAAATTTCTACCAGAGGAGATGAATTTTGAAATCAAACAGACAAATTCTAAACAAGAGTTTAATTTTCAACAAACAAAGATGTTTAGTTTTCAAACCAAAAAGGCGCGCTTTCTACAAAACAATTGAAGTTTTAACTAAATAGTTTAATTTTCAACAAAAAGATGAAATTTCAACCAAGTAGATTAATTGTCTACCAAAAAGACGAATTCTCAGCAAAATAAATTAATTTTGAACAAAATAGTTGAATTTTTAACCAACAAGATTGATTTTCTACCAAAAAGAAGATTTTTAAAGAAAATAAATCAATTTTTAACCGAATAGTTAAATCTTTATTCAAATAGATTAATTTTCTTCAAAAAAGATGAATTTTCTATAAATTACATAAATTTTTAAATAAACATTTGAAATTTTAAAGTGAAAAAAATTAATTTTCAACCAAAAATGCAATATTTATATTTGCATTACAAGAAACTAATTTTAAATAAAACGTATTTTATGCAAAAAAGTTGATTTTTGTACCAAATAATTGAATTTTTAAACTAAAAAAGATTCATTCTTGACAAAGAATGCAACAGTTAAACTATTATTAACAAAAATTAATTTTTGAGAAAGAAACAAATGTTCTACAAAAAAGTTGAATTTTCTACCAAATATTTGAATTTTCTACCAAAAAACACGAATTTTCAAAAAAGTTAACCGAATAGTTGTATCTCCAACCAAGAAGATTAATTTCCTACTAAAAAATACTAATGTTTAGAACATTACATAAGGTTGAAACTACAAAATTTGAATTTTCAAACCAGAAAAGATCAAGATTTACTCAACAATGCAATAATCAAACTTTTTTTTACAAAAAATTGATTAGAAAAAAAGAATTTCCCACAAAAAATTTGAATTTTTTACCAAGTAGCTGAATTTTTAAGCTAAAAAAAAATGAACTTTCAACAAATAATGCAATAGTTACATTTTTATTACAGAAAATTAATTTTTAATAAAAAACGAATGATCCATGAAGCAGTTGAATTTTCTACCAAAAAAGACGAATGTTCAAAAAAATAAAGTTTTAACCGAATAGTTGAATCTTCAACCAAGAAGATTAATTTCCTACTAAAATAGAAGAATTCGTAATAAGTTACATTAATTTTCAACCAATTAGTTGAATTTTTAAACTGAAAAGGATGAAATGTTAACGAAAAATGCACTAGTTAAATTTTCAGTTAAAAAAAGTTAATTTACAACCAAAATTTGTCAACTAAAATGATGAATCTCCAACTGGAATAGTTGAATTTTCGACTAAACATTTAAATCCCCTCTACCTTCATAAAAAAGACGAGTTTTCTTCAAAGCTGTTGAATTTTCAACCTGAAAATGTGAATTTTCCACAAAAAATTGAATTTTCAGTTTGAAAAAAATATTTTTAACAAACGAAAGACGAATTTTAACCTGAAACGATGAATTTTCAACAAAAAAGGTAATAGTTATTATTTCTGTCAAACATATTCCCATATTAAAATAAAAACAGTTCATTTTTCTATCAAACAGTTGCATTAAAAAAAAATCTGCCCGCTTCGCGGGCACATTCTCATCGCGCGCTTCGCGCGCGGCTCGCTTCGCTCGCAAGTTTCAGCGCGCCTACGGCGCGCACCCGATGGATCTCGCGCTTCGCGCTCGATTAGGTATTCATCTCGCGCTTCGCGCTCGATTATATGTTTATCTCGCGCTTCGCGCTCGATAATGCATTCACCTCGCGCTGCGCGCTCGGACACATTTGTCGTCTAGGTTTTCACACTTCGTGTGCTCGCTATTGCGCGCTTCGCAGGCTAATACTCTCTTAGTAAGCTTCATCGTTATGACCTGCTTTTGGTTTAATTATGTCAGTTTTACATAAAAATAAGAACTAATTTACTTAAGGTTCTATCGAACTTAAGGAACACATTCTCATCACGACACTCGCGCTTCGCGCTCGATATTTGGTATGATCATCATGTGAACCTCGCGCTTCACGCTCGTTTCTGTTCATCGTATAATAGAAACCCAAAAGTTCGCAACGACCATATGTTATGTTCAATCTTCTTCAGATAAAAATGACTAAAGTTGTATTTGATTTAAAATGAATAAGAAGGTAATTCCTTTACTTTAGCGTATATTTCCGTATCTTTATAATAAATCCTACAATCAGAAAGATTTTTTTCCAACTATCTGAAAAGGGAAGAAAAGAAGTATTTAAGTCGTTTTTGGAACATATACCTTGCTTTTTCATTCATAATCAAACCGACGCCTTGACTACCATGTGATTCCCTATCTACTTCTAACCATATTTCAAAACCGCTTTTCAACACCCCATTTTCTATGTTTCTACTTTCGCATCCCTTTTTCTTTGTCTCAGGTACACATAAAATATCTAGTTTCCTAGCATGCATAGTTTCTCGTAGTTCTCTTACTTTAAGATCATTCACTCCTCTAGCATTCCAAACACCCAGCCTCCGTTCATTGCCTGAAACTCAAACTTTACGTTTACCGTGTGTATGCATTTAGTCAATCAAAGTTTCAGTCCAGTCCGAGGCTACTTTATTCTTTGTATTGTTCATGTTTAGATTGTACACCCAACTACCACCTTTATGCGCGAAATTTGTTTTGCGAGTCGAAATCATGTCCAAGTTAAGGAGTGATTCACCGTATAGTGGAGAGTCCAGCTCTAACGGTAGACCCACGAAAACTTCTGTCACGGGGGGGGGGGGGAGAGGACAAGGAATGGAAATCGAAAGAGTCGCAATTGGTTGATGTTTTATGCTGAGAAGGTCACCAGCCTTCAGCAGCGTTGTATTACATAGGAGTTCATATGTTTCCATCTGCGCATTCCCGTCCCACCTCTAAACGAGGAGCCAATAGGTCTTTTTTTTTTTTTTTTTTTTTTTTTAATATATATATATATATTTACTTATTAATTTCGTCTATTTGGAGCATAGTTCTTCAAATATAAATGTAATAGTCGAATTTTTTCAGAGCAATTATTTTAGTAAATAAAGATCAAAACGCATTCTGAAATAAAAGTCAGATTTTCAGTCAGAATAAATTGTTTGAATGTGCCCGCTTATCGGGCCGATTTTTTCACTGTTAATGTTATTT
>CAKNYM010053110.1:290403-315590 GCA_932195095.1 Andricus curvator
CATTTTTCACATAAAACCAATACTTTCTCATTATGATGAGAATGTAAAAAATGATTTTCTAGTTTAAAAAATAATTTTCAGAAAAATACATAAATTATCAACCAGAGTTACATTTTCAACTAAGAAGATTAATTTTGTAGCAAAAAAGAAAAATTTTCAAATAAAACCATGAATTTCCAAGCAAATAGTTGAAGTTTCGACTAAAAAACGTACTGCCAAAAATAAAACAGTTAAATTTCCAGTTGAAAAAATTAATTTTCAACCAAAAAGGTGTATTTTTAACAAAGTAAATGAATTTTCAACGAAATAGTAAATTTTTTAACAAAGAGAATTAATTTTCTTAAAAAAAAAAGAATTTTTAACGAAATATTTCAATTTTCCATCCAAGAAATTAATTTTGAACTAAAATGATGAATGTTCAACTAAAAAAAAAAATTATTTTTTAATCCAGTAGTTCAGCTTTCGACTCTAACAAAATGTTGAACGTTTGTGAAATTTTTTTGTTAAATTACCCACCTTTAAATGCCAAAAATTACATTTTCAAATCGAGAAGAAATCCCGATCATTGAATAAATTCTCGGTCATTTCCCAGTTTTCCTGGTGTTTTTCTCACTTCTTTCTAAATTAGCCTTCAAGGGGGTATTTCTATTTGACCGGACCAAAAAATTGATTTTTTTTTGATTTTTTGATAGTATATAGTATGTGGAATTTTTACGCAAAGGGATTTGTTTGTTTCGGACTTTTTAACGAAGCTGCAGCATGGTCAACTGCGCAGAGCGGAGAGTACTCAGCCGCACGCTGTGGAGGGCCGTCTAGCCCAGGCCTGCCCATGTAGGGGAAAACTGCTCATTTTCCAGATGGGAATTTAACACCACCACCGACCTCTATTCATTCAACTTCACGACAGCGACCACCCCCCCAAGCCTCTGGACCTGTGAAGAGGGACGTGGTGGTGGAACTCGAACATGTGGTGAACGAGCAGTTTTCCCCTACTTGGGCAGGCCTGGTCTAGCCTGTCAGGCAGGCAGGTCATAAACGTGTATAATAGAGTCATTGTTCGTCTCAAACAGTTTTTCCTTCCCCCATACGATGTTCCGAAAGCATTTATAGATTTGTATCCAAGTTCTAGTCAAAACTTTCAGTATTAGGTCCTTGATCTAAGTATACACGGTCTAGCCTTAAACGCGTTCTTCTCAAAACACGATTTTTTAAACTGGCTGACATGATTCCGTTAAAACCACTGGACCGATTAAGCTCAAATTTAGAGGATATATTTAGCAGATGTTTGGCTATAGCCCGAACTAAAATAAATAAATAATAATGATTTTTGAATTTTTAGCAAGTCAAAAACTACCCCCAAAAAAGTCAAAATTCGCAAACAAAATTTCAAATGGGCGCCATTTTGTCAATTTGCAATATTTTTCATTTGTTTCAGTCCCAGCTATAGCCGTACTCGCATATTTTAAGAATCTTCTCGATTCTTTTGTTTGAGATGACTTGGAGCAGCTGAATCATGTCAGCCAAGTGACGGTGTCGTTTCCGGGACACATTTTTTGAAATGCTACAGCGCACCCTATTATTTCCTTTTTAATTGGTAACCATGTTTTTTTTTTAGTTTAAGATCTGCTTAAAAACATAAAAAAAGCTTCCATTCAAAAATATTAACAATTGTATTTTTGATGAAATTTTGAAAAACGCCTGAAAAAGCTCGTTCAAATAGAAATATCCCCTTAAGTGTAAGGTTGCTTAACTTTGAACGAGATATTATTTTAAAGCACGTGGACAAATCTTTTTTTATAGTACCGAGAAACTGGAAATAGCTGGATTTGAGATCGACAAAAATTTAAATTTTAACATCGAAGGCGAGGGAATAAAATCTAAAACCCTTTTATGTAGGCAGGAATTGAGACCTGCACCCCCATGCATACATGCATACATAAGACGTTCTTTCATGTGAAATAGCGATACGCTATACGAACTGACGTTCGCAGCTGCATTGGCCTATAAAATTTTAAGTTTTTCTTTAGAGTTTTATTGCCATACGAACGTTGCTATAAAACTTTTTGAAACTTTTTGGTTAATATGAAAAAAGTTTCTTTGAAAAGAAGACTATTGTTTTCTGAGGAGATTGGAATAGTAATATATAATTATATCAGTTGGGGGAGACGAAAAAACATTTGTATTTTTGTCAAAAAATACAAAAATTATCCAAAAATTGTTTTTCAATAACTGATTTTTCTCAACTTTTCGGTTTTTCTATGGAATTATAATCACTTCATAGTCACTTTTACAAACTCTTTACAAAAACAATTATATTTTTCTAAAAAAACATGAAAATAATCAAATTAAAAAAAAAATTAATTATGTGCTGATTATATATTAAATGAATTTTGAGCTATTGATAATTCTATCAAAGATTTGATTACTGTTACATATTAATAGATTTGAAATAATTTAATGAATTTCTCTAATTGTTGATTAAGTTTCAATGATAATCATAATATATATCTAATAATTATTATTAACTAATTCAATAATAATAATAATATGTTAAATAAAGATTTATTCATTCATTATTATGCTGGAAAAGGGAAGGAGAAACATTTGCATTTGTGTAAAAAAATTAAAATCAAATTTCAGAACGAAACCATATAATAGGAAATGGATTATACTGACAAAAATGTGAACCGATCAAAGATTTTATTAATGTAAAATATTAATGGACTTCAATTATTTTATTGAATTTCAATAACTTTTTATTAATTTTTATATTTGAGAGTTAATTAATTTGAAATATTAGAATAGTAAAAATCAAAAATTGCTAAAATTACATTATAATAATATGTTGAATAAATATAGATTCATTATTAAAGGCTAAATGTTTATAAAATTTTTTTATTTTGAATTGTGTTTTCTTTAGCTGGAAAAGAGAAGGGAAAACATTTGCATTTTGTAAAAAAATTAAAATTAAATTTCAGAACGAAACCATATAATAGGAAATGTATTATGCTAAAAAATGTGAACCAATCAAAGATTTTATCAATGTTAAATATAAATAGGCTTGAATTATTTTAACGCATTTAACTAATTTTTGATGAATTTAAATATTTAAGAGTTAATTAATTTGAAATATCAGAATATTAAAAACCGCAAATTGCTACAATTAACTTTATAATAATAATAATAATAATATGTTAATTAAATACTGATCTATTAATAAAGTATAGATGTTTATACATTTTTTTTATTTCAAATGGTTATTTTTGTTAGTTGGAAAATAAAAGGGAGAAGTATTTGTTTTTTTGTGTAAAAATAATAAAATAAAAAAAAAATTTAATTAAATTTCAGAGCGAAACATTGTAAAAAGAAATGTATTATACTGAAAGAAATTCGAATCGACCCAAGATTTTATAATTGTTAGATATTACTAGATTTAAAATATTCCAATGAATTTCTCTAATTTTTAAATAATTTTAATATTTAAAAGTTGAATATTTTTAAATATTAGTATATTAAAAATTGAAGATGGCTATAGTTAATGTTATAATAATAATGTGTCCAATAAATATTGATTCATTAATAAAGTATAAATGTGTAATAAATTTTTTTACTCTAAATGGATTTGAATTATTTAAATGAATCTCACTAATTCCTGAATATTTTGAAAATTAAACATTTTATTAATTTAAAATTTTAGAATAATCAAAATTAAAAATTGAAATTCGGTTTCAACAAAAAATTATAAATGTTTATGACATTTTTTTATTTAAAATGATAATTTTATAATATTATCTATAATAATATTGCTATTTTTGGTATATTGATCTCTATTTTTTCGAAATGAACTTTACAGGTTTTTAGTGTACGCGTTTTCAAAAGAACGATAATAGAATAAGGTGTTATGAACTTCATTTTTACAGAATTTCAATTTTCTGATTTTTTTTTTAATTTTTGGGAGAAAATATGAAACTTTTTGGGGCCTCCCCCGAATGATATTTCACTTCAGGACTGAAAAATGTTTTTCAAAATGTTTCAAAGAATAATAAAAAATTATTTCAGATTGACATTTTCCAAACATTTCAAATTAATTCATTTATTTCAACCAAAAAAGACGATTTTTCAACCATAAAGGATAAATTTGCAAAAAACAAAAAAAGTTTCAACAAAGTAGTGGATTTTTTAACCAGATTACTCATTTTTCTACCTAAAAAGATAAATTTTCAACCAAATACTCGAATTAAAAAAAAAAAAGAAAAAAGATTAACCGAAACAGTTGCATTTTCAACCAATTAATTGCATTTTTTGTAAAACCACTGAATTTTCAACAAAAATTTGATTTTTCAATCCAAAAGGATCTGTTTGAATAGATGAATGTTCAAAAGCAGTTGAATTTTTGACCAGAAAGATGAAATTTTAACAAAATACTTGAATTTTAAATTGAATAATTAAATTTTCTACCTACAAAGATGAGTTTTTCATAACAAAAATTAAACTTTAAAAATTAAAATTAAACCACAAACAGATGGATTTTCAAGCAAATAGCTCAATTTTCAACAAAAAGATGAATTCTCAACAAAAAATGTAGTAGGTGATAATTCCAAGAAAAGAAAACGAATTTTAAACAAAATTGTTAAATTTTTAACTGAAGAGTTGAATTTTCAACAAAATAATTAAATTTTCAATCAAATTATTGAATTTCAAATCTACAAAGGTGAAGTCTTAAGAGAAAATAAAAGGTTATTTTTCAGTAAAAGATAAATAATTTTCAACAAAAAAACAAAAGATTGCAAGCAAACAGTCTAATTTCCAATCAAAGAGATGAATTTTCAACTAAAACGATCAATTTTCCTACCAAAAAGACAATTTTTCAACAAATAAAGATTTTTCAGCCAAGAAAGAAAAAAAAATCATCAAAATCGTTGAACTTTCAATCCAAAAGACCGATCTTCAAAAAAACAGTTGAATTTCAAACCTGAAAGTATAAGCTTTCAGAAAAAAATTTAATTTTAAACCAAACAGATCCATTTTGAAAAAAAGGAAATTTTGAGCCAAGAAGATTAGTTAAATAATGAAGTAGTTGATTTTTCAATTAAAAAATATCAATTTTCGAGAGAGATGAATTTTCAACTCAAATCATGAATCTTCAACTGGAAAAGTTAAATTTTCAACAACAAAAATTAATTTTCAACCAAAAAAAAAACGAATTTTCAACCAGAGAGATGAATTTTCAAATAAAATTATGGATCTTCAACAATGAAATGAACAAATAATATAAATAATAATAAATTAAACAATTTTTTTTTAATTCTAAATAAAAAACAGTTGAATGACACCCAAAAAGACGATTTTTCATCAAAATAATTACATCCTCAACGAAATAAGATTATATGGTTAAAACATAAACCAATAAAGATTTCAGTTGAATTTTAAACACCAAAATATAAATTTTGAACAAAAACCTAATATTTCTACCAAAATAGTTGAATTTGTAACCCTAAAAGACGAATTTTTGACGAAACAGTTCAATTTCCAACCAAAATGGATGACTGTTTAATAAAATTGTTACATATTTAGAGAAATAATTAAATTTTTAACTGAAAATATAATAGTCAAGAGGAAGCAACTGCAAAAAATGACTTTATTTTCAAAATTCCTCAATTTTTCCCTGACCAATTTTTCATTTTCCCCGACCTACCGAACCTATAAAAGTAATCAATAAATCTCAAATTCCTGAACAATGGATGAAGAATTGCATCCAAGAGACTTTTCTTGAAATTTTTGCAGGTTTTAATAAAAAATCGATTTTTCTTGATAAAAAGTACTAAATCTCTATTAAAAAATCAACGAAAACAATTCAAAACTTCTGTGAAATGGATGAAGAATCCAAAGCAAAATTTTGCAATTCTTCAAGATTACAACATTTTAGAAAAACTTCAAGCAACTTTAAGAAATATTTAGAAGTTTTGAAGAGACAAGAAAATAATTCTTTTTTCCACTTTGAAAAATTAACTTTTAAAGAAAATTTGAATAGATTAAAAAAAATTGCGAAACGTTTCTGAAAATATCGAAGAAAATTTTGAACATTTAAGACCATTTTTTCAATTTTGAATGATGTTTCAAAATTTTAGCAATAATTCGAGTTAATTTAAAAGATGTGTGAAAATTCATCTGTATTGGTAGAAATGTAATCTTTTTTACCAGAAAATTAATCTTCTTGGTTAAAAATTAATCTATTTTGGTTGAGGATTGAACTATTTTGTTGAAAATTCGTCTTTTTTAGCTAAATTTATCTCTTTTTGATTAAAAATAAAACCTTTTTTGATTGAAATATCAATTATTAAATTTATCGTTAAATTCACCTTTCTTGGGTGAAAATTCAACTATTTTCTTGTTAAAAATGTCATTTTTTTGTTAAAAATGCAACTGCTTGATTGAAAATTAATCTGTTTTAGTTAAGGATTCAATCATTTCTTTTAAAAAATCATCTTTCTTGGATGAGTTAACTCTTTTTAATTTAAAATAAGAACATTTTTTGGTTGAAAATTGAGCTTCTTGGTTAAAGATAAATTTTTTTTTAATTTCGATTTTTCCTATCTGAAATCTTCAAAAAACTTTTTGAGTTTTCCAAGAATCTCAGGAAAAACTAGTCGCGTTCATAGCACGCAATTGATGATGCCAGTCTTGATAAAAAGTACGAAATCCAAAAAAATTTCAATGAATACAAAAATTCTTAAAAAACAAATGAATAATTCCTTTTAACAGACTGATCTCGAAATTTTGGTATGTATATCTAATTATTGAAACTGATATTTTTTGTTTTCTGAATCTGCTAAATCCAGTTTACAAATCTTGCAAAATGTATACACTCAACCCCCAATATAAGACCCCCCGGTTTATGGCATTCCTAGAACTGATGACCTCCGCAGTTTCGTGACGAGAGGAGCCGCGGGACCGAAAGAGAGAATCTGCTCAGTCAGGCGAGACAAACAGCTCGAGAGAAGCCCTGTCTGTTTGCGTTTGGATTCCCCCGATTTAGGATCAAGGCCAAAGCAAGCCATTTCCAAAACTGGTCTTATATCGGCAGTTGAGTGTATGCCCATAAATATTATTTGTAATTTTTGATCAATTCCAAAAAGTTTGATGTTGGATTCATGATATGAAATTTAATTTTTATTGATGTAAAATTTGATCTTTTTTGTTGCATCAGCTGATGAAGGTGGATATTAACTTTTATACCTCAATTACCTTCTACCTTAGAAGAGAGACTATTTCGTAATTTATATTTATACCTCAGAGTGTATATATCCGTAATGCATTTTTGTAATGTGTCCTTTGGGCTAAGGGAGAATTTTCGTTACGAGGGTTAGCAGAAGGGTTGTCTTCTTTAGTCCACCCTTCTTCGATGCGTGTAAGTGTAATTAGTTACACGTCGTGTACAGGCACATGAAGTGTCCTTGTATCTCTAATGCAAATAAGGATGATTCGCGTTTGTTATATAAAACGCTTCTTTCAGACAAATAAAAATTCTTAAAAATTAAAATTCAAAGGCAATAAAAATAGAATTAATTTATTATATATAGTTATTATAGTTATTATACAGGGTGACCCATTTTAATTTATAGATTCAAATATCTCGTAAAATACTCAATCTACAAAAAAATTGTTCAAAGAAAATTGTATAGAACATAGTCAATTTGCAAGGTCATTTGAAGGTCAAGACGATTTTTTTATATGACAACCCCTATTTTTGACTGCGAATTTAAAAAGAGCGGAAAATTTCACGTCAAAAACATTTCGTGAGAAATTTGCTTTTATGATTTTAGAAAGGTCAACAATCAAGGTCAAATGTCTGAAAAACGGTAAGATGCCCTTTTTGGAATTATCGTGGTTCTCTGAGAATAGCAAACGTTCAAGATGCTTTTAACAAGTCGATAAAATGTAGGTGTGTGAACCAACTTGACCATCTTGTCCTTTAGATAAATTCTCAAGGTCATTTGAAGGTCAATATGATTTTTTTAAAGGAAATCCCTACTTTAAACTGCGGATCTGAAACTAGCGAAAAATTTTACGTCAAAAATGTTTGACGATCTTGAAAATTTATCAGAAGGTCAAGGTCGTCAAGAAGGTACACACTTTCACCAATTTTCCATAGAAAATTTTTGGAAGTAAAATTTTTCGCTTTTTTCAAATCCGTAGTTTAACGTAGGGATTTCCTTAAAAAAAATCATCTTGACCTTCAAATGACGTTGAAAATTTATCTGAAGGTCAAGATGGTTCACACTTTTACATTTCATCGACTTGCTAAAAGCATCTCGAACTTTTGCTATTGTCAGAAAAACACGATAATTCCAAAAAAGGGCATCTTACCGTTTTTCAAACATTTGACCTTGATTTTTGACATTTCCAAGATCACAAAAGCAAATTTCTCACGGAATTTTTTTGTGATGTGAAATTTCCCGCTCTTTTTAAATTCGCAGTCAAAAATAGGGGTTGTTATTAAAAAAAATCGTCTTGACCTTCAAATGACCTCGGAAAATGACCTTAAGGTCAAAGTTAATAGTACCGTTAAATTTTCTCTGGCAAAAACAAAGTCCCCTGAAGGCTTTCAAAAAAATGTTCAAATTTTAATTTTTAAATTCTTCTCTTAATATTCAAACTCCTTGTTCTATACTTTTTACCTTGGAATATTTTCTGCGCAAATTTTTGTAGCTCGCGTTTATAATAGATTAGCCTCGAGCACCGAAAATGCTTTAAATGTTATCGCGAGCGTATTTACTTTTCAAAATTCTTTTCAAAATATTAACAATATTAAAAACGAAGTTCAATGTTCACTTGCAATTTTATATTCCCCAAAATATAAAAGTTCCTATTTATTTATCCCAAACCAAGATTTTAGTTTCAAATAAAAAATAGTTGAAATCATAAAAAACGACTTTTCAACAAAATAGTAGATTTTTCAATCAAATGGACCTCAGGATTAATTTTTTACCAAAAAGGCGAAGTGTTAACCAAATAGATGAATTTTCAACTAAAGTGATGAATCTTTAACCAAAAAAAAAATTAATTTATAACAAAGTGGTTCATCTTTTAACCAAGTAGTTGAATTTACAACAAAAAATGATGAATTTTTAACAATACATGTAGTAGTTGATATTGCAACCAAACCGGATGTGAACTTTTCACAAAAAAGATTATTTTCAACCAAATAGTTGGATTTCCTACCAAAATAGTTGAGTTTTCATGCAACAAAGACGAATTTTCATCAAAATTGTTACATTTTCAACAACAAAAAATGAACTTTCAACCAAGGAGATCAATTTTCTACCAAGAAGATACATTTTCTTTTAAAAAAGACGAATTTTCAACCAAAGAGACGAATTTTCAAACAAAGAGATAAATTTTTAAGTAGAGTGATGAATCTTCAATAAAAAAATGAATTTTTAAAAAAGTGGTTCAAATTCAACCAAGTAGTTGAATTTTCAATACAAAAAAAGATGATTTCTCTCCAAAAATGAAATAGTTGATAATTAAAAAAAAAACATTTCAATTTTAAATCAAAAACAGTTTAATAAATAAAATATAAACGGCTTTCTAACAAAATAGTAGATTGTTCAACCAAAATGATCGAATTTTCAATAAAAAAATGAATTTTCAACCAAATAGTGGAATTTTCTACCAAAATAGTAGAATTATTGACCCGTGAAGAAGAATTTTCAACAAAATTGTTACATTTTGAACGGAAGAGATGAATTTTCAATCAGAAAGAATAACTTTTTACCAAGAAGATTGAAAAAAATATATAAAAAAAGACGAATTTTCAACCAAAGAGGCGAATTTTCAACCAAAGAAATGAATTTTCAACCAAAAAGATGAATTTTCAACCAAAAAATATAACTCCTGAACCAAAATTGTAATTGTTGATATTTTAACTAAAAAGTATTCAATGTCAAATATAAGACTATTTAATTAATAAATAAAGACGATTTTTCAATAAAATAGTAGATTTTCCAATCAAGTGGTTGAATTTTCAAACCAAAATGACCAAATTTCTACAAAAAAGTTAAATTTTCAAGCCGATGACGTGAATTTTCAAGCAAAAAGCTTATTTTTAATAAAATTGTTGAATGTTTTACTAAAATAGTTGAATTTTCTACCAAAATAGTTGAATATTTAACCCTTAAAGAAGAATTTTAAAGAAAATTGTTACATTCTTAACCAAAGAGATGAATTTTCAACCGAGAAGATAAAATTTTCTAACAAAAAAGACAAATTTTCTCGCAAAGAGACGAAATTTCAATCCAAATGATGAAGTTCTAATAAAAGTATTGAATCTTGAATCAAAAAAGTGAATTTTTAACAAAGTACCTTTCAATTTACTTTCAAGTTACTTTAAAAAAGTAACTTTCTTCCAAAAAGTTGAATTTTCAACTTAAGAAGATAAGTTTTTTTTTTAAATGGAATAGTTACATTTTGGCTTAAAGGAATAAATTATAAACCGAAAAAAAAAAGAATTTTCAAGAAAGTAAGTAAATTTTTAACTTAGATGACAAATCTGCAAGAAAAAAATAATTGTTTGCTAATTAGTAGAATTTTCAATAAAAAAGATGAATATTCAACAGAAAGAAAAAGAATTTTTGATAGAATGGATCAGTTTTCAACCAAAGGAATAATTTGTCATCTGACATAATGAATTTTTTTCTAAGAAATGAATTTTCAATAAATAAGTTAGATTTTGAACCAAGGAAGATTTTTTCGTTAATATAGAAAAAAAGTTGAATAAAATCTTCAATTTTGAAGCCATAGAGATGAATTTGTGACATAGCCCTAAAATAGTTGTATTTTTAAACAAATAATTTAATTTTCAACAAGAGAATAGAATCTTCAACCAAGAAGGATTTTCAAGACATGAAAGAATAATATATTCGTTAAAAATGTTGAATTTTCAAGCCAAAATGACAATTTTTTTGCAAAAAGGTTGAATTTTCCGATAAATATATTATTTTCAAGTAAATAAATAGTATCAAAAAAATAATTTGTTTAATTCAAAGAAGGAAAAAAACGTGATTTAAAATCAGACAAATTTCGACTTCTTTTAAACGTACTTTCACTTTGAATTAATAATTCGAAGTTACAGGATCAATTTTTTACATTTAAACATAATTTTTCTCTTGCAGTGGATGAAAAAAAAATCTTTAGTTTTGAAAGCAATTGGAATATAAAATTCCTGGTAAATAAAACTTTTATAAGAAACAATAGTTTTCATACACATGTTTTCTATTAACGATGAATAAACATTGAACAGATATAAGCAATAAAAATTCATGTATTTTGTTGAAAATTCTTCTGTTTTAGTAAAAATTAATCTCTGTGGTTAAAAATGTATTCCTTTGGTGGGAAATTTAATTATTTTGTTAAAAAATCGTTTTTCTTTTTGTATTAAAAATGTGTCCTTCTCAGTTGAAAATTGATGCATTTGGTTAAAAATTTTTTGTTTGTTTGTTGAAGATTCATCATACTACTTAAAACTTCTTTTTATTACTCGAAAATTTAACTACTCTACTGAAAATTCTTCATTTTTCTATGGTAATAAGTTAATCTTTTTAACTGAAAATGTAACTTTTCGATTATCTTACTGGAAGGTGATTCAGATTCGTCGATAAGAAATTTTGTTGAATAAACACCACATTTTACAAAACAACATATTTTTAAAGAACGAAGGTGAAATCATTCCTTATCATCTAGTTTTATCTCTTCTTAATTACCGATTTTTTCAGTTCATTGAATAATTGTAATTATTATAATAAATATAATAATATATTACATGATATATATTCTTGATATGTTAATATAATAATTATAATTAGTTCAAATAAATAAATACATACGAAATCGAGACAAGAAAAAAAAGTTTTTTTTTTGAAATTTATATTACTTCACTCAAAAATTCGAAAAAGTGTCCTATCGGTTCAAAAATTATGACAAAGTTTTAAAATGTACACATTTTTCGATTGAAAAAAAGTTAAGAATTAGACTTTTTTTTTTAATTGTACAAAAAACATATTTTCTTTTCCACAAAAAAGTAAATTTACAACATAACATGCAGTAGCTAAATTTTCAGTTGAAAAAAATCAATTTTTAACAAAAGAAATTAATTTTTGACTAAAATGATGAATCATCAACTAAAAATTTTAATTTCTGCCAAACAGTAGAATTAACAAAATATATAAATTTTCAACCAAGAAGATTAATTCTCTACTACAAAAACCAATTTTTAGCAAGGTACATTAATTTTCAATCAAATAGTTTAATGCTTGAATAAAAAGTATCAATTTACAACGAAAATCGAATAGTGAAATTTTAAGCTGAACATTAATTTTGAACCAAAAAAGACGAATTTTTAACTAAAATTATGAATATTTGAATTTTCATATTTTTAAGTAGAAAATTCAATTACTTATTTCAAAATTTGAATATTTTGTTGCACATTTTTTCTTTTTGTTGGAAATTAATATTTTTGGATTTTAATTTTAAATGAAAAACAATTTAATTCATGAAAAAGACGAATTTTCAACATAATAGTAGATTTTTCAACCAAATAGTTGAATTTTCAGACCAAAAGAACAAAATTTCTACAGCACAGTTAAATTTTTAACTCGATGATGTGAGTTAAAAAAAAACAGTTAATTTTCAACCAAATAGTTAAGTTCTCTACCAAAATATTAAACTTTTAACCCACAAAAACGAATTTTTAACAAAACTGTTACATTTTCAACCAAAGAAACGAATTTGTAAACAAGGAGATTAATTTTCTAACAAAAAGAGTAATTTTCTTCTAGCGAGATGAATTTGCAACTAAATTTTTAACTAAAATAATGAATTCTTGATAAAAAAAAGTGAATTTTTAACAAAGTAGTTCATATTTTGACCCAGTACTTTTCAACGAAAAATGTAATAGTTGATATTTCAACTAAACCAGATTTTAATTTTAAATTAAAAATAGCTGAATTCATAAAAAACGACGTTTCAACATATAAGTAGATCTTACCACCAAATGGTTGAATTTTCGAACCAAAAGAACAAAATTTCTTAAAAACAGTTAAATTTTTAACCCAATGATGTGAATTTTCAACAAAAAAGTTAAGTCCGCCAAATAGTTGAATTTTCTACCAAAGTAGTTGAATTTTTAACCCACGAAGACGAATTTTTAACAAAACTGTTACATTTTCAACCGAAGAAATGAATTTTTAACTAAAATTATGAATCTTGGAAGAAAAAATTATTTTTTTAAATAGTTCAACTGTCAACCAAGTAGTTGAATTTTCAACCAAAAAAGATCAATTCTCAACACAAAATGTAATAGTTAATATTTTAACCAAATAAGATTATTATTTAAAATCAAAAGCAAACGGACAAATTTTCTACAAAACAGTACATGGAAGTTCCTATGATTCATAATTAATTTTCCACTTTAGATTGAAATTAATGGAAATTAATTTTCAAAGCTTTTATAATAATTAAACTTTTGGGGTTCAGAATTACGAATTCTATAATTTTCAACGGTGAAAATTACAGCGATTTTTCTGTTGACAGAAATCACATTTTTTATTTTAAAAATCTATTCAATTAATTGAGAGTTCTGATTCAAAGTTTTTCAATTTCCAATACTCTAAATTTCAAATTATTGAATTTTAAACGCTTTTATTTATAAATGATAATTTATTTTCGTCACTTTTTTAGAATAATTCAATTTTAAATGCTGATAAATGCACATTTTTGCCATTTTTAACAATGAAACATTTAAATCGATTTCAAATTTCAAATTTTAATCCCTTCGAATGAAAGATTATTTAAATTTTAAAGTTTTCAATTATTTAATTTTTAACTCGTTTAATCAGAAACAATATAATTCAAAAATTTCTTTGAACTTTGAATGATCCATTTTTCAAAATTCTAATCTGAAATTATTCAATTTTGAACATTTTGAAATTGTCCTCTTTTCGAAACTTTAATCTTAAATCATTTAATTTCCAGATTTAATATTTCAAAGTAAAATTTTTCAATTTAAAACGCTTTCAATTAGAAGTATTACAATTTTAACTTTTTGCTAATGAAATTTTTCACTTTTTAGAGTTCCAATTAAAAAATTTTCAATTTCAAAATCTTTAAATTTTTAAAGATTCAATTTTAAACGCTTCTTTTTAGAAGTGACACTTCACTTCCAAACATTTTTTTAGAATAATTCAATTTTAAAGTTTCATGATTGACAATTTTTTCATTTTAACGGTGAAACGAACGATGAATTTTTTCACCTTAAAAAAAATTCTAATCATTTTTAATAATAAATAATCATATTTCTATGTAGTGCAAATTTTAATTTTAGAATTTCAGTAGCTTTGAGTTTAAATCATTTAACTCAATTCAGATTTTCAAATTTTAATCGCATTGAATTACTAATTATTTAAATTTAAAAGTTTTCACTAATAAATTATTAAATTTTGAACGCTTTTAATTCTAAATAATACAATTTAAAAATTCCTTTATACTTTAAATGATCTAGTTTTCAAAATTCTAATCTAAAATTATTCAATTTTTGATATTTTTAAATTGTCCTGTTTTCGAAATTGTCATCTTTATCCATCAATATCCAGATTCTTTAATTGAAAAAAAAATCGCATTTAATTAATAATTATTCAAATTTAAAAGTTTTCACTATTAAATTATTTAATTTTGAACTCTTTTAATTAGAAATAATACAATTTAAAAAATCCTTCAAACCTTAAATGATCCAGTTTTCAAAATTCTAATATAAAATTATTCAATTTTGGATATTTTTACATTTTCCTGTTTTCGAAATTGACATCTTTATCCATCAATATCCAAATTCTTCAATTCAAAACAAAAATGTCCAGTTTTAAATGCTTTGATTGAGAAATGATACTTCATTCTTAACATCTTTTTCGAATAATTCAATTTTAATTCAAAATTATGAAAATTTTTCCATTTGTAACGGTGAAAATGACGATGCATTTGCTTTTGACCATAAAAATAATGTAATCAACTTTAATAATAAATAATAATTTTTTATGTAATAAAAACTTTAACTGTAGAATTTCAAAAGTTTGAAAATTAAAACCTTTAATTTCAAATTTTAATCGCTTTGAATCAAAAATTATTTAAATTTAAAAGTTTACACTTTTAAGTTATATACTTTTGATAATTTTGAACGCTTTTAATTAGAAAGAATACAATTTAAAAATTCCTTTGAACGATCCAGTTTTCAAAATTCTAATCTGAAATTATTCAATTTTTAACATTTTGAAATTCTCCTGTTTTTGAAATTCTGATCTCAAATCATTCAATTTCCAGAATCTTCAAATCAAAATAAAATGTCTCAATTTTCAACGCTTTGAATTTGAATTATGATCTGATTTTTAAAATTGTAGTCTAAAATTTCGTAATTTTTAGAGCTTCTAATAAAATGCTTCAATTTCAAATACATGAATTTCAAACTATTTAATTTAAATCGCTTTTATTTAGAAATTATATAATTTCAGTTTCTGTCGATCTCATTCGAAATATTGTCCTTTTTTCCAAATTTTACCTAGTCCACATTTTTTTTAAATTTCAAGCGCCTTCTCTTCTGAAGTCCACCGGAAAATTAAAAAACATTCAAAATTGCACAATTGGCTGGGGATTTTATAAAATTTTCAAAATAAATTTTCTTAAATACAGCAGCGATTTTTTTCTCCATATTTATTTTAAAGTTGGTACCAAACTTGTGATCCGCATCTTGTGGTCCGCATCTTGGGGAGGAGAAAGAATTTTTTTCTTTCACATTATCACATCACATCATTGGTTTAAAAATTCAACTATTTGGTTCAAAAATCTACTATTTTGTTGAAAATCTTGAAATTCTCCTGTTTTTGAAATTCTGATCTCAAATCACTCAATTTCCAGACTCTTCAATTCAAAATAAATTTTCTCAATTTTCAACGCTTTAAATTTGAATTATAATCCGATTTTGAAAATTTTAGTCTGAAATTTCGTAATTTTTAGAGCTTCTAATAAAATGCTTCAATTTCAAATACATGAATTTTAAACTATTCAATTTAAATCGCTTTTATTTAGAAATTATATAATTTTAGTTTCTTTCGATCTCATTCGAAATATTGTCCTTTTTTCCAAATTTCACCTAGTTTAAATTTTTTTTAAATTTCAAGCGCCTTCAACTCGAAATTATTATTCATTGTTTCAGGGATGTAAAAAATTCCTCGTATTTAAATTTTTTTTAATAATAAATAAAATAATAAATAAATAATTTAAAAATTAATTTCAATACCAAGGGTTTCTTCCCTCGTTATTTTGACGTAGAGAAGGTCGGAGCTTAGGAATAAAATTCAATAAAGGGGTGGTAATATATTCCAAAGCGCACCATTGCCGATACTAATAAACATATTAATCGTTTGATTATTCCAATGCGGTATTATAGACATTGCTGTTTTATGTCTCTCGCCTCGACTCTTGCTGAAACCACCCTCACCCTTTAATCTTTCCTCCCTACTTTTCGCTCCCACTCATCCAATTTTCTCAAAATTATTTAAATGATTCTTATAAATTAATTTTTTTTAACGGCTAAAAAAGATCATTCAAAACTAAAAATAAGTAAATAAGGAAAATATATCGGTTTCAAAATATAAAAATTTAAATTAATTTTAAAAGTATTACTTGAACTATTCAACATGTCCGCTTGGACACGTGGAATGGTTTAAGGCTCCTCATTCGATCACCCAAGTTAAGTAACACTAGCTGTGGTTATACTCGGATGGGAGCCGTCGTACCAGATGGAGTGTATTCACTAGCTTCACTCACAAATGCTACTATAATAATACTATAATAATACTACTATAATAATATATCTAGTGCGTTTGCATATTCTCTATGTTTAAAGAATTTACAAATAAAAGAAAATGATTTCAAATTCATCAATTTATCAATTTTTTCATACTTTTTTCGAACCTGGGGTTCTTTTTTTGTTTAAAAAAAAGTTTAGGTCATTAAATAACTTCAGTTTAAACAAATGGATATATTATTATTTATTTGTAAAAATTAGCGTTCAGACTGTGTTCTGAATTTTTTTATTTATTAAATTGAACAAATTGTAGAAAATTTTATGATATATTAAAAAGAAAAAGAGGAAATCTTGGCGAGATTATTATTATTATCAATAATGGAGAAAATCTTTTCAAAATTCAATTTTCACCTTTTTAATAAATTCTCAAAGTTCATGACAATTTTGTCAATTTAATAAATTAAAAAATTTATATGGCCGAATTTATTTCCAGTTAGAGAGGCTGTGCATGCTCAAGTCACCTAATCGTTTCCGCAATAAATATGTTATTTTTCAAAGGAGTTTAGACTGATTTGATGAAATAATTTTTTTTGCCAAAATTGAGAGTATTTAAAATAAAAATAAAAAAAATTAAAAAAAAAATAAAAATTTTGAAACTGTTGTGGTAGCAAAACCAATATAGAAATATATAGATATTTTCTATCCTAATAGGACTTTTCATTCTCTTCTGAAGTCCACCGGAAAATTAAAACACTTTCAAAATTGAGAAAACGGCTGGGGGTTTTCTAAAATTTTAGAAATAAATTTTCTTAAATACTGCAGCGATTTTTTTCTCCTTATTTATTCTAAACTTGGTACCAAACTTGTGATCCGCATCTTGTGTTCCGCATCTTGTGGTCTGCACCTTGTGGTCCGCATCTTGGGAAGGAGAAAGAATTTTTCTCTTTCACATTATCACATCACATCATCGGTTTAAAAATTCAACTATTCGGTAAAAAATCGACTATTTTGCTGAAAATTCGTCTTTTTATAAATTCAATTGTTTTTCATTTAAAATTAAAATCTGGTATGGTTGAAAAATCAACTATTACATTTTTCCATTATTATTTTATTTGGTGATAATTCATCATTCTAGTTAAAAATTCATCACTATGGCTGAAAATTCGTCTCCTTGATTATAAATGCGTCGTCCTTCATAGAAAATTAATCTTCTCAGTTAAAAATTTATCTAGTTAATAGAAAATGTAACAAGATGGTTGAAAATTAGTCTTCGTGGTTTAAGAATTCAACTATTTTGGTAGAAAGTTCGACTAATTGGTTGAAAATTACCTTTTTTGTTGAAAATTCACATCTTTGGATTGAAATTCAATTTTTTTTTCAGAAAATTTATCCTTCTGAATATCTTTCGGATATCTACTATTATATGAAAAATCCACTATTTGGTCAAATTAGAACTACTTTTTTAACTCTTTTTTTGGCTAAAGATTCCTCATTTTAGTTGAAATTTGATCTTTCTGGTTGAAAATTCGTCTCTTCGTTTAAAATTATTGTTTCTTGGTTTTTAAATCTCATTAGTCAAAATTTCATCACTCTGGTTAAAAATGTAACAATTCGATTGAAAATTCTTCTTAGTGGGTTGAAAATTCAACCATTTTGGTAGAACATCCAACTATTTGGTGGAAAATTAAACTTTTTGTTGAAAATTCAACTGTTTGGTAGACATTTTCTTATTTTTGTTGGAAAATTTAATCATTCGGTTGAAAAATCTACTATTTTCTTACAAAATCGCTATTTATTAATTTAATAGTTTTTTACTTAATATTTAAAACTCATTGGTTGAAATATCAACTACTAGACTATTCGTTGAAAATTTATCTTTTTTGGATAAAAATTCAACTACTTGGCTGAAAGTGGAAAAACTTTGTAAAAAGTTAATTTTTTTGGTTAAAGATTAATCAGTTGAAATGAAAATTCATTTTTTGGTTTGAAAATTCACCTCTTTGGTTAAAAATTTGTATTTTTTGTAAAAAATTAATATTCTTCGTATAAAATTAATCTTCTTGGTTGAAAATTCATCTATTTGGTTGAAAATTGATTACGTTTGTTGAATATTCATTTCCGTGAGTTGAAAATTCAACTATTCTAATAGAAAACTCTACTTTTTCGTAATTTTGGGTTGAAAATTCAACAGTTTGGTTAAAAATTGAACCACTTTGTAAAAAATTAATTTTTTTGTTTAAAGATTCATAGTTTTAGTTGATAATAAGAACATTTCGTTAAAATCGGGTTAAAAATTCAAGTGATTTGTGGAAACTTTGTACTTTTAGTTTTGAAAATTTAACTATTTAATTGGAAAATATGCAATTATTTTAAAAAGCCATATTTTCCTTTAATTCAACTGTTTTTGATTTGAAATAAAAAATTTTTTGGTTAAAATATCAACTATTGCGCTTTGGTTGAGAATCCATCTCTTTTGGTTGCAAATTCAACTACATGATTAAATGTTAATCTATTTTGTTAAAAATTCATTTTTTTTTTGGTTGAAGATTTATCATTTTAGTTGCAAATTCATCTCTTTGGTTAAAAATTTCTCGTTTTGATTGAAAAATTGTCTTTTTGGTAGAAAAGTAATCTTCTTGGTAAAAAATTAATTCTTTTGGTTCAAAATTCATCTCTTTGGTTGAAAATATAACAGTTTTCTTGAAAATTCGTCTTCATTGGTTGAAAATTCATCTCTTTGGTTGAAAACTTATCTCATTGGTGTAAAATTCATCTTTTTCGGTGGAAAGTTAATCTTCTTGGTAGAAAATTAATTTTTTAGGTTAAAAATTCGTCTCTTTGGTTGAAAATGTAACAATTTTGTTGAAAATTAACATTTATGTTGAAAATTCATATCATCGCGTTGAAAATTCAACTTTTTTGTTGCAAATTTGCTTTTTCAGCTTGAAACTTCAACCATTTCGTTGGAAAATGTACTATGTTGTTGAAAAGCCGTCTTTTATTTTTAAATGAACTGTTTTTGATATAAAACCAAAGTGTTTTTAGGTTTAAACATCAACTAGTACATTTTTTATTGAATATTCATAATTTTTGTTCGAAAATCCAACTACTTGGTTAGAAGTCGAATTTATTTGTTATAAATTCATTTTTTTGTTCAGGTTTCATTTTTTCTTTAAGATTCATTATCTTAATTGAAAATTAATCTTTTTACTTTAAGAATGTATAAACAATTTTGTTGCAAATCCGTCTTCGTGGTTAAAAAAATTCGCATATTTTGGTAGAAAATTCATCCATTTGGTTTAAATATAACTTTATTGTTCAAAATTCACATCATCGGATTTAGTAAAAATTTTATCCTTCTAGATTTAAAATTCAACCACTTGGTTGAAAATCTACTATTTAGTTGAAAAATCGTATTTTTTATCAATTCAGCTATTTTTTAGAATTAAAATCTTGATTTGTGATCAAAAAATTAAATTTTTGATATTTTATAGACTAAATAATAAAATTTCAAATAAACATCGAAGCTAATTTTCAATACTTCTGAAATGTCACGTCAGAAACGGCAATTCACTACGCGAATCTTGATAATAAATTTGACCCGGCGCACAATGGGAAAAAAATTACTTTTTTGGTTCAAAATAACGTACAGCCCACAAATATTGATCGATTTAGTCAAAAAAAAAATTTTGAAAAAAAAGCTGAAAAGATTTCTAAGAGAACTGTCAAGCATGATTTTTAAATTAGTCTTTCAATTTTTTAATAAATAAATAAATATGACGAAAAAAATGGCTTGGTTTCATACAGTAACATTAGATAAAGATTTTTCAACATTATATAATAAACACAAAATTTTTTCATAAACAAATTATTTATTGAAAGAATGTTTTCTACGATTTTCCATAATTTTATGTTTTTTAGGTTATATTGCAAGAAATTTGGATAAAAAGAATATAATGATGAAGAAATCTTTTCTTTGGATTATTATTGTTAATATTAAAAACAAATTTAATATACAAATGCATTTATCAGACATTTTTCGACAGAAAAATTCGTTTTCTTCTATGTCAACTTTTTAAATTAGGAACTTTATGATAAGTTTTGCAAATTTCATAATTTATTGATTAGTCTTATGATTTTTTTAAACAAATTTAATAAACAAATGCATTATTCGGGCATTTGTTGGCAGAAGAATTTGTTTTTTTCAATGTCAGTCCTTTCAGTTGGGAACTTCATGACAATTTCAGTAACATTCATGATTAGTTGATAAATGTCATGATTTTTAAAACAAATTTAATGAACAAATGCATTAATCAGGAATTTGTCGATAGAAATTTTTTTTTTCGATGTTAGCTATTTAAATTAGGAACTTCATGATAATTTTAGCAAAATTCATAATTTTTTTATCAATTTAATGGCTTTTTTCAACAAATTTAATAAAAAAATGCATTATTGGGGTATCTGTCGACGGAAAAATTCTGAGAATCTTAAACTGAAAGGACCGGTTCTGAAAAAAAAAACTTTTTCGACGACAAATACTCAAATAATGCATATGTTTATCAAATTTATTTAAAACATAGAATTTATCAACTAAGTATGAGTGTTAATGAAATTATCATTACGTTCCCAATTAAAAAAACTCACATAAAAAAAAAACAATTTTTCCATCGACAGATGCCCGAATAATGCATCTGTTTATTAAATTTGTTTTAAAAAATCATAAAATTCCTCAACTAATCATGAATGTTGCTGAATTGATTATGAACAACCCCATTAAAAAGTCTGACATCGAAAAAAAAATTTGCGTCGACAAATGCCCGAATGCTGCTTTTGTTAATTAAATTTGTTTGAAAAATCATGAAATTGATCCAAAAATTATGAATTTTGCTAAAATTATCATGAAGTTCCTAATTTAAAATGCTAACATCCAAAAAAATCTAATTTTTCTGTCGAAAAATGCCTGATCAATGCATTTGTTTATTAAATTTGTTTAAAAAAATCATAACATTGATCAACTAATTATAAATGTTGCTGAAATTATCATGAAGTTCCCAACTGAAAGAACTGGCCTTGAGAAAAACGAATTTTTCTGCCGACAAATGCCCGAATAATCCATTTGTTTATTAAATTTGTTTAACAAAATCAAAAGATTAATCAACAAATTATGAATTTTGCTAAAATTATCATTATGTTTCTAATTTAAAAAATTGACATCGAAAAAAACGAATTTTTCCGTCGAAAAATGCCTGAATAATGCACTTGTTTATTAAATTTGTTTATAATGTTAACGATAATAATCTCAAGAAGACATTTCTTCATCATTATATTGTTTCAATTCAATTTTTTTGGAATACAACTTAAAAAAACGTGAAATTATGGAAAATCGTAGAAAACATTCTTTCAACAAATAATTTGTCAAATAGAAAAAATAGCAATCTTTCGTTATATTTGTTTATTTATATAAAAATAGAAAGCCTAGTTTAAAAATCAGGCTCGAAAACTCTCTTAGAAATCTTATCAGCTTATTTTTCAATTTTTTTTTTCAAACCGTTCTAAAGTTGTGGGCTGTATGTTATTTTGAAACAAAAGTTTATAAAATTTGTTTATAAGAAGAATAAACAATATCGATTGACAATCCTTCGTCACTAAATATCACCACTTATGTAATTTGAAGACGATTAGAAAGAAAAACGATCACTTTCTATCTATAAATGGTCAAACTATGCATTTGTTTATAAAATTTGTTTATAGAATTTGTTTATAACATTAACAAATATTATCGATTGAAAATTCTTCGTCACTGAACATCACCACTTATGGGATTTGAAGACGATTAGAAAAAAAAATATTAATTTCTGTCTATAAATGACCAAACTATGCATTTGTTTATAAAATTTGTTCTTGAAAAAAAAATGTTTATAAAATAAACAAATAATATCGACTGACCGATCCTAATCACTAAATATTACCATTCATATAATTTAAAGGTATTGAAAATTGAAACGATTACTGTCTGCCAATAAACGCCTAAACTATGCATTCGTTTACATAATTTGTTTAAAAAATTAACAAATTATACCATACAACAAATTTTGATAATCAAACATGATCCTGTTGATAAAATCAAGCAATTTCAACTTAAAAATATACTTTATAGGCAAAATTTCCAATATGATGACATTTTGTTAATATAATTTGTTTATAAAAATTATATTTGATATCCTGTAAATTATTTATATGCTTTGGATACTTAGACATTCATTTTCGTCGAGAATGGGATCAATTACGTTATTGATTTAAAGATAAAAAATAATAATTCAAAAATGTCTCATTTTCTCTCTTTGTTTATTTATATCAAAAATAGAAAATGACAAAAATTAAGAAAAATCTAATTCATAGACGCTCTTGTGCAACTATCGCTGATCACTTCTAAAGAAGAAAATCGAAAATCGGTGAAGAATTGTAGGCTCTAGGTGATTTTGAATAGTAAATTCCCGATTCAGCCCATTGTGGCACTGTGCGGCGGCATGCCAATATTTTGAAACGAGATTTGAAAAGTAGATACCCTCGCGTTAAAAGTTAAAGCATCTCCGGGGCTCGAGGCTAATTTATTATCAACGCGAGCTACGAAAATTTGCGCAGAAAATATTCCAAGGCAAAAAGTATAGAACGAGGAGTTTTAATTATCATTAACAAGAGCCGGGTCGTATAACTCAGAATTACGCGTTTATACGTAATAATACGCAGGTACAGATACGAAAGCGTATGTGCGCAGCGACCTGTATACCTGATACCGTGGAAGCGCGTGTGCTCGAATCCACGGACGGACAGACAGGTGGACAGACATTCGTACAGACGGACAGAGATTCGGTGCGCTGACTCCGCTCGCAAATGAGAGACGCGAGTCGGTTTCTGTCGGGGAGGGGGGGGGGCCACCAGGGGACGAATTCCCACCTTACCAATCCTATTATTAACAATTAGCTCTAAACTACTCTTTGCATATAAAATCATGCCCATACTCAGGCTCGTAACCGCGGAATGGAAATATACATACTGCATGTATGTCCGTCGCCCGACAATGCCCCTCAAAATATCACGATATATGAGCATTTTTCGTGTTCGTTTTTATCACTATATTATTAATTCTTATATTTATGTTCCATTCTGATGCAGTGCATCACTCATGAGAATGGGGACAGACACCTTTCTATGTATGTATAATCAGAAAAAAAATGTTCAGGAAGTAAAAAAACTGTTTTTTTTGGATATGCCTAAAAATTTGGTTGAATCAAACAAATTTTTTGTAAGGAAATAGTTTGATTTTCTACCACAGTAGTTGAATTTTAAATCGAAAATATATATTTTTACACAAAATTTCATTTTTAATCAAATAGTTTAATATTCTACCAAATTGTTGAATTTTTTAGCCAAAAAGTCGAATTTTCTATAAAATAGTTGAATTTTTAATCCAAACGTATATGAATTTTCAAGAAAAAGTTAGTTTACGACCAAGTAGTCGAATTTTCGAAAAATAGCTGTGAATTCGATCTCGAGTGTTTCCACTTTGTTTGCATTTATAATTATATGATGCTCATTTTACGAGCATTTCGCTTCCTGTTAGCAAATGTATTTGCTTCCTCATAGAGGAAGCATTAGTTATTTTTTTTCAATAATAGACAAACCAAAGTCTTCATTTTGATCAATTTACAAATAGAAATTTACCAAAAATAAAAAATTACAAAATAAGAGAAACCATTTTTTAAATACAAAGACAAATCATACAAATCAAATTTTGTATTCGGAATGATAATTTTTCGAGCTGGAAAAGGGAAGGAAAAAGTTCTGTCGCACCCTATCCTTTCCCAGCTTTATGATTTTTTTTTTTAATTGTCAGAATTATTCTCTTTGAAAATTTATGATCAAAAAATCTTTTCTATTCATGCGTCAACTTTGAATTATGTCGATGAAAACAAATTTTCGGTTTGAAACAGATGATTCAAATATTATAAATGACCATAACTTCCTTAATCTTCAAGAAAATGTATTAATATTATAGATCAATCGATTTTCCTCGAATCAAGAAATCTTTTCCGTTCTTGCACCAATTTTGAATTGTGTTAGTGAAAAAAGTTTTACTATAAAAAACCGTGTTTTCAAATATTATGCTCTTCAATAAAATGAATCAATGTTATAGGTCAATCGATTCTTCTTTAATCGACACAACTTTTTTATTCTCGCATCAACTTTAAATTATGAGAATGAGAACATTTTTGCTATAAAAATCGATTTTAAAAATATATAAATTACCATAACTTCCCTACTCTTTAATAAAATGTAT
>CAKNYM010053110.1:315600-330826 GCA_932195095.1 Andricus curvator
TATAGGTCAATGGATTCGTCTCGAATCAACACATCTTTTCTGTTCTTGCATCAACTTTGAATTATGTTGAAGAAAAAAGTTTTACCATAAAAAACCGTATTTCCGAATATTATGCATTGCCATAACTTCCCTACTCTTCCATAAAATATGTTAATATTGTAGGTCAATCGATTTGTCTCGAACCAAGAAATCTTTTATAATATTGCATCAACTTTGAATTATGTTGAAGAAAAAATTTTTACTATAAAAAACCGTATTTCCAAATATTATGCATTACCATGGCTTCCTTACTCTTCAATGAAATGTATTAATATTATAGGTCAATCGATTTGTCTCGAATTAACACATCTCTTCTGTTCGGGCATCAACTTTGAATTATATTAATGAAAAAAATTGTACTATAAAAAACCGATTTTCAAAATATATAAATTACCATAGCTTCCTTACTCTTGAATAAAATGTATCAATATGATAGGTCAATCGATTCGTCTCGAACCAAGGAATCTTTTATATTCCTGCATCAACTTTGAATTATACTAATGAGAAAAGTTTTTCCATAAAAAAAAACGATTTTAAAAATATTATTGAATGCTAAAACAAATGCAATTAATATTTTTCAAAATCCTTCAGTCAGTTTCAAGATATTAATGGGGGGAAAAAACCACACACACATCCGGAAAATTGCTTAGAACATTGTATTAGACATTTTTAAATTGAGGAAGGTTTAATCAAATGAATTAAAAATTTTTTAAAAATGTTACCATTACAAAGCTTCCTCTATGAGGAAGCAAAATGTTCATGAAGGAAAAAAACTGTTTTTTTTTATATACGAATGAAAATTTGGTTGAATCCAACAATTTTTTTTAAAGGAAATAGTTTGATTTTCTACCACAGCAGTTGAATGTGAATTCGAAAATATGAATTTGTACAAAAGATTTCATTTTCGATCAAATAGTTTAATATTCTAAGAAATTGTTGAATTTTTTAGCCAAAAAGTCGAATTTTTTATAAAATAGTTGAATTTTCAATCCGAAAGTATGTGAATTTTCAACAAAAAGTTAGTTTACCAAGTATGGTAGTAGTAGTAGTAACTAATCTTCTTGGTTGAAAATTTATCTTTGTAGGTTCAAAATTCAGCTGTTTGGTAAAAAATTTAAATATTTTATTGAAAGCCTAATTATGTTATTGAACATTCAACTATTTTATTTTGCAGCTACTTTTAATGAAAATTGTTTATAATACAATAATGAATAATAAATAATTTGTTTATACCATTTTTTATTCTTTATAGCAATTTTCTGTTAGAATAGCGATAGAAAGTCGTGGTTATGTCTAAATTTTTCAACTTTTTAGTCAGAGCGAAGAAATAATTGATTAAAGTTAACAGAAATAATTTTTTAAACCATCTATTATTATTTATACAAATATTCCTTTAGAATAATGCTGGAAATTTATGATTTTTTTTAAATTTCTTATGTTTATCCACTTTGCAATTAGAGTGATGTAATATTCAATTTAAGTTAACAAACATAATTGTTTAAACAATTTATCATTATTTTCGGAAATGCACTCTTTGGATAATGCTAGAAAATTGCGGCTTTTGTTGAAATTTCAAACATTTTGGTCAACTTTCCAGTTAGAGTGAAGAAATAATTAATTAAAGGTAACAATGCATATGTTTACACGATTTTTTTTTCTTAACTTTTTGTCCACTTTTCAATTAGTAATTCAAGTAATTCAAGTCAACATCCTAATTGTTTAAATAGTAAAGTTTATTATAAGTTTCGATAATATTTTTTTTAATAATGCTAAAAAGATGCAATTTTTTCTGCAATTTCAAAATTTTGGCAACTTATTTTTTAAAATGAAGTAATAATTAATGAAAGTTAACAAATTATTTGTTTAAACAATTTATTATTGTTTAAATCTATAGCTGAAAATCTCAGAAAACTCTTAACTTTCTAGCATTACTCTAAGAGAAGATAGTTACTAACAGTAATAATTTTTTTAAACAATCACTTCTGTTAACTTGAATTAATTATTTCCTCACTCAGTGAAAAGTAGACAAAAATTTATGAATTTCAGAAAAAACTGAAACCATCTAGCATTACTATAGGAAAATATAATTATACACAATAAATTATTTAAACAATAATGTTTGTTAGATTTCATTAATTAAAACCTCAATCTAATGGAAAAGTGGACAAAATTGTTGAAATTTCAGAAAGAAACCGCATCTTTCTAGCATTATTTAAAGAGAATATTATTTAAAAAAAATATATATATATATATATATTGTTTAAACAATGACGTTTGTTAACGTGAACTAATTATTATCTCACTCTGATTGAAAAGTAAAGAAAAAGTGGAAAAATTAAGAAAAAACCGCAACTCTCTAGCATTATTCTATGACAATATTATTATAAATAATGATGAATTGTTTAAAGAAACTTGTTGTTAATTTAATAGGTTACTTCTTGTCTCAAAGTGATAAGTTGGGAAATTTGAAAATATCTATGACTTGCTAACTTTATTCTAAGAGAAAGTTGCTATAAACAATAATAAATTGTTTAAACAATTCATTTAAAAGTCTAGTTATCAGCAGAAAGTAATATTTCACAAATTAAAAAAAAACTTGTACTAAAAGAAACCGCAGAAAAATAATAGTTAGTGCCAACAACTCGCAAAACCCAATTTTTCGCTTATGGGATTTTTTTAGGACCCTATAAAACAGACTTATAAGAGTGAAATTCAAAAAATAATTGTTCATTAGTATTCTATGGCTAGTTTTGAAGAGAAATGTAAAAATGTAAAATTCAAATGTAAAAAATTTAACTGTTTCGTATAAAAGTCGCCTTTTTTTGTAAAAGGTTCATATTTTTTGGTTGAGGATTCGACTATTAGATTGAAAATTTTTATTTTTTGAATAAGTTCAACTGTTTTTTATTTGAAATAAAAATCTTTGGTTGAAATATCAATTATACATTACATTTTACGTCAGAAATGTGTTAATTTTAATGCGGCTTGCGGAAACTCTTCATATAATTCTTTCAACAAAAAAGAAAGCATTTATTTTTGTGTGGATTCAAACAAATTTTGGGAGGATAAGTATGAGAATTCAAAAAAAAAATTGGACCACCCAAGCATAAAATAGGGTGGCCCAAAAACTTTTTAAAACAAATTTTATGAATAGAATCCGAAAGTCTGCTTGAATCCACACAAAAATAAAACCATTCTTCTTGAACAAAAAAAAATTATATTTAGAGGTGGCGCAAGCCCCATAAAGTTTTTTTTTTTTTAAAGTAAAAAAGACGTTTCTGTAAATTTCATTCAGAATCCTTAATATTACCTTGATACAGTTGAAACTCAAAATTTATCTTCACAATTAGCCACAGAATATGAATGAAATATTAATTTTCAAATATCACCCCCATAAGTCAGTTTGAAAGGGTCACAAAAAACGCCCATAAATGAAAAAATGGGTTTTGCGAGTTTTTGGCGCTAACTATTATTTTTTTGCGGTTCTTTGAATGCAAATTGCTTTTCATACATGAAATACTACTTTATACTGATAACTAGACGTTCAAACATATTGTTTAAACAATTTATTATTGTTTTTAGCAATTTTTCTCTTAGAGTGAAGATAGAAATACGGGTTTTTCTCAAAAATTGTCCACTTTTTGTCCAATTTTTAATGAGAGATAAGAGAAAGTTCATTTATGTTAAAAAACATAATTGTTTAAACAATTTGTTATTATTTTAAATCATATTTTCTTAGAATAATGCTAGAAAACCGCAGTTTTTTCTGAAATTTTCAACTTGTTGTTCAATATTTACTTGAAGTGAGTTAAATAATTAATTAAAGTTAACAAAATTATTTTCTTGAACAGTTTATTATTATTATTATTATTAATGATATTTTATTTGAACAATGCTAGAAAGTTGCGTTTTTTTCTGAAATTTACAGCTATTTGTCTACTTTTCACATAGGGTGAGTTAATAATTAATTCAATTTAGGAAAAAAATCATTTTGACAAATTATTATTGTTCATAACTATCTTCTCTTGAATAAGTGCTAAAAAGTTGCGGTTTTTTCTGAAGTCTTGAACTTTTTGTCCACTTTTCACTAAGTGAGGTAATAATTAATGCAAGTTAACAAAAATGCTTATTCAAACAATTGATCATTGTTTATAAATATAATCTCTTATAGCAATACTAGAAAGTTGCTTTGTTTCTGAAATCTTAAGTTTTGCTTTGACTTTTTATTTATGAACAAATAAAAAGTGAACCTCAACAAGAATCATTTTTTGAATAGTATTTTACTTTTTCAAGTGAATTATTTTTGCTCTTTTCCCAATGTTTACAAAAATTAATTTATGCAAAAAATCTGTTCACGCAAAGCGTGAAAGAAAAATTTAGAATTGAACATATTTTTATATCAGCCCCCCTCCAACAAAATATATTCATGAAAAAGAAAGAGATTGTTTGAAATATGTTTCTCTCTAATGTTTATTTACCATTTGTCCATAACTAAAAAGGCAAAGCAAAGTTAAACATTTCAGAAGAAACCGGAACTTTCTAGCACTTTTCTAAGATAAAATAGTTATAAACAATAATAAATTGTTCAAACAACTATTTTTATCAAGTTGCATCAATTATTACCTCACTTAGTGAAAAGTGGGCAAAAAGTAAAAAAAAATCAGAAAAAAACCGCAACTCTCTGGCATTAATATAGATGAAGATAGTTATTAACAATTATAATTTGTTTGAACAATTACTTTTGCTTAACTTCAATAATTATTGAGACACTTCAAGTGAAAATAGACAAATAGTTGAAAATTTCAGAAAAAACCGCAACTTTCTACCATGAGGTGAAGAGAATTTTATCAACAATAATAATAATTTGTTTAAACAATTATGTTTGCTATTTTAAATTAAATACAAACTCACTTAAACTAAAAAGTAAACAAAAAGTTGAAAATTTGAGCAAGAACCGCAATTTCTAGCATTATTGAAAGATAGTATTATTAACAATAATAATAAATTGTTCACGGAATTGAATTTATTAACAATAATGAACTATCACCTTTAAGTAATTAAAAATTGGACAAAAAGTGGGAAATGTTTGAAAAAACCGCGACTTTCTATCTCCATTCTAAGAGAAAATTGCTAAAAACAATAATAAATTGTTTAAACAGTTTATGTAAACATTCAATCATCATTATAAAGTAGTTTTTCATGTATGTAAATCAATTTGCTTTAAAAAACCGCAAAAAATCATAATTAGAGCCAAAATCTCGCAAAACTCATTTTTTCACTTATGTGGTATTTTTGGGACCCTATAAAATGGACTTATGGGGGTGATATTTGAAAAGTAATCTTTTACTCGTATTCTATGGCTAATTGTGAAGAGAAATTTTGAGTTTTAACTGGATTGAGCTAATATTGAAGATTCTGAATGAAATATACAAAAACGTCTTTTTTTCTCATGGGAAATACATGTTAACTTCATCGGGCTTGCGCCATCGTTACATCTATCAATTTTTTTTAAAAAGAAAAAATGAATTTATTTATGTTTGTGTGAATTCGAACAAATTCTGGGTCGTTATTCATAAAAATTTGAAAAAAAAATTTACAATTCATTTTTGGACCATCCTAATGTTTAACCATAAGTTAAAATATTTCGTCAATAAAGGTCAAATTTCAGAATAGTTTAGCAGCAAATGTACCGTATGACTGATTCACTGAGGGATAGAGAAAATGTTCCTTGAATAATCCATTTATAGATCACAAGTTCTTCAGGAAATTTCTCCGTAACGCTTTAATGCTCTACACCTTTTTTGTCCGTAATTCTGTCTAGCGTGGCGGTGAGAAATATAAATTGAAGTATCTCTCTCGTTCAGTGAACAGTTTGACAAAACATCCGGACCGAGAGCGATCATTTTTAACAGTTCATTAACCGTTCGAGAAAGTGAATTGTCCTGCGAAAGTGTGTCCTGCTAGAATGGCTCTTTTAATGAATATTATGCAATAAATTTTTTTAGAAAGTCTGATAAGGTGAATACATTTGCATAGGAGTGATGTGATCTTAAAAATGTGCTAGATAATAAAGTTGATTAAATTGGTAAACAAATTATTTTTAATATCAGTGTCTTGTTCCCAACATCTCTCATTTCATCAAAGTCTTCCAATAAAAGTACGTAAGTAACTGGCTAAAATTTTAAGTGGACTGTTTTGTGAATTCAGTGACGGAAAATCTCAGTGTGTAACTGTGATCGTGACGATGTCAATGGTATCAATCTTTTTATTTACAATTTTAATTTTTATAAATAATAATGTGTGCTCCGTGCTGGTACAAGATACTGCAACACAAAATTCCCTGAAAATTAATAGGGTTGTTCGGAATAGTTATGAAGATTTTTCAGACGAAAGTGCTTATGTAACAAACAGCTACGAAGATGAAGATCCTGATAGTACTTCCGATTATCAAGTACCATATTCGGAACATGAGACCCCAAACTACACAGGCCCAAATTATACAGCACCTGGGAACTGGGCAAAGCCACCACCTGAGAAAAATATACCCCTTGAATTTGTGCCTACAAAGTTATATGCTCAAGTCAGAGCATCACATACAATAAAGCGTGTTCCGCAAGAAGAAGCCGTAGCAGCAGCCGAAACTGAGGAAGAAAAGGAAAATGCTGCTCGATTACGAGAAGTAGTTACTAATTCAAAAGTAGCTACAGTTTATACTGAAGAAGGTTTTGAAGATGCTGCCTATAACCATGCTGGGCAGGAGAAAGGGGCAGATTTTCATGAAGGTTATGCAAGAAAATTGGACAATGAGCTCAATCGTGAAACTCAAGGAAAAGGTACAGGTAATAGGAACTCATTAGTGAGGCTCAGGTCGGCTAAATCCAAAAATACAGATGACAAATTTGAAGATTATAGCGAGCACCTTGATGATTCAATGACCATAGAAGAAGTAGAAAGTCGCATGGCGGGAAATCTAGAAAAATTTAGTGGAGTAGGTAAATTAAATAGGAATATTGATAATATTTTAGAAAAAGAGTTGAAGAATCCAAAAGTTAATCCCAAACTTGTAGTTCAAGAGGGAATAGATGAACTCGAACGTCAAAATAAGTATGAAAACACAGAAGCGGAAAAGAGATCAGAAATCTACGGAGCTGAAAAATTAACGAGATGCAGAGAATGTAATGATTATGACGATGCAAATTCGTCTGAATATAAAAACTTGGAAACATCAAACACTTTCCAAAATCCAAAAATCACTAATATAACTCGTGACACCAGTGAAAAAACAACTGAACCTGTTTATACAGTAAGACCGAGGCATAAGTTTGAAATTTTTGCCAGAAAACAGAAACAAAAGATAAAAGCTTCTAAAAAAAGTGGGGAGCATGATAAAAAGCTGGAGACTGCTCCTGAAAATCACCAAACTATTCCCAAGGTGACCAAAAGAAAGGAGACTTTTTATGTAAAACCTGAATTGCCATTAAATAACCCCACAAGAGATTCTAGTGCTGCTACATTAAAATATATGTCAACCGAGATCCCAACAACAATAAATTACGGTGAAATATTCTGGAAATATTTTAAAGAACGGCAAAACCAAAGAGCTACCATGACACCTAACATATTTCATGAAGAAACAACTGTTAACGCTGATTCTATCACGATTTCCAGTATTAACGGACGTGAACCATACCCATTTTCAGCCAAAAATCATAGGAATGTTTCAACACCCTACACATTTGAAAATCACTTAGTACCGGAATTAAATAATATTTTTAAAAAGGATCCAGTCCCTGAATCAACAAATCTACAGTGGCCAAATAAAGAAGTTCAACTAAAGGAAAACAAGGAAAGTTTGGATAAAATAGTAAGTAATACATTTCTTCCTGACATTACAGATTCGACAGGAAAATCATGGACATCTGGTTATGATGTCTATAATTCTTCTAGACGGATGGAAGGTCCTGAATATACTAGTACGCCAGAATACTCCGTATCAGCTACCGTGATGAACAATTTCAATTTCCGTCCGAAAAGTACTAAGTTTGATCACAATCCCTTTCTGATTCATTATGCTCGTTCTGCGAAGACTCATATTCCTCGTTACAATGTTTTAATAAGACCTCACGCTGATCATACTAAAAAGAGCAAAGCAACATCTGAGGCAAATTTCGTTCAAAATAACGTTAATTATATACAAAACGAAGGTCATTTTCGCCCGATTATAAACAACCTGAAAACAAGATCCACCCAGGATTTCTCTTTCTTGAAACCACCACCACCACCTTCACGAAGATCACTTCCATCATTATTGTCCTTAAGAAAGGTTGCATACACGGATTTATTACCACATTACTCCACTATGACCAAACAAATTAGGAGGCAGGAACAAACCAGAAATAGATTGCCTGACAATCAGGTTGAGAACCCGGTTCAAAAGCTTCGTACTAAATTTCCAAAATACGTGGACTCTACATTATATGAACAATTTTCTATAATTCCTCAAAATAAAGTATTTAAAAAAGACGTGATTTTAATGTTGCAACTTCATCCGCCTGACCCATTGAAGAAAAGCGAATATGCCGAATACGGTATTAGTAATAGGCAGAGTGAACAATTTTTAAGACCAAAGAAAACAGGGAATCAGATTTCTTTTCAAGCTCCAGGAGCAGCTAAACAAATGCATCTTTTGAGGAAAAATTCCCCGGATGTGTGGAAACAGGTAAACTCGGTTAAAAATAGAATCAAGCGAAACATAAGTAATATGAAGAAATATGAAACAAATATCTTCAAACCAGAACAAAAATTATTGACTGAATCGCCTAGAATAGTAGATATGGTTATAAATAGTGAAATAAGAAAAAGATTCGAAAATACAAGAAATCATGCAAATGATTCTAATGAAAAAGCTCTAAACAATGAAGTTGAAAACGTTGAAATTGAAATTCCTGGATTTGAGTACGTGAATGATAATAACAATTTCATAAATAGTTTTACGACTCCGAGGACAGTTATTGATTCAGAAAAATATCCCTTTTATGACAATGATACAGTTCAAAGTTCTTTAACACTCAAGTACATTATAAACCCTGAACGGGTTCCCAGAAAGACTTTTGGTGGAATGGAGTTCTACGAATCTCGAAATTATTCCGGATGTCACGAAGTTAATCCGAATTTGGAAAATACAATCCCAACGGAAGAAGAACCTGTAGAAAATAGCGACTTGAAAACAGATCTCCCAAGACTTCAAGGCTTAGGAGAGAAGCTAGATTGCTTTAGAGAAAAATATTTTGACGACAATCCCTTAGACAATCCTATATTTCTGGAGTCACAAGTGGAACAACCAGTGCTTCCAGCAGAACTCTATAAAACGCAATTTTCATCCAAAATTTTTGCTTCACGATCCGATAATGATGATGATATTTGTTCACACAATTCTCAGAATTCGGGAAAAATCCGACCTCAGCCGGTAAAAAGAAGACAGAAAAAACTACAACCAAATGATAACTGGGAATCAGTTAGGCTAGGAAGTATTGATCTTGATGAAAAAATTGACGGAATCAGAAATAATAAAACTCTGTCAACTCAAATTAAAAAACAGCCTTCAAGAATGCAGAATCATATGTACCGCAAAAGAGATTTTTATGACAATACTCCATATCAAAGTAAAGTTTATGAAGACATAATCGGTAACATTCAAAATGTAGAGAACACGCATGAGAAAGTGAGACATAATTCATTTCCTACAACATCTTCCAGAATAACTTCCAGAAGAGAACGCCATTTTTATGAAACTACTCCATATCAAAGTGAAATTTATGAAGACATAATGGGCAACATTCAAAATGCAGAGAAAGTATATGATGAAGAAGAATATGAATCATTATCTACGACAACTGTAAGAACTTCATCAGCAGTCAAACGGCTACCTACATTTGTAGAGACTTTCCAAAAAGCAGCTCATCAACTACTATATCCTATGACACATATCCAGAATTCAAGGAATTCATTAAGGAAAACAAAAAGGAACACCACAGATCAAAATTTTAATTTATATGCGACAAATTCTGATCAAAGTACCGTAAAGTACAGTAAAAAGGTAAGAAATAGCCCTAAAATGAAAGGTGGCATTGACATGTTCAATTTTTTTGTTGGCATGCTATATCCAATGAAAACAAACACACGCGGTATATATTTGCCAAAGAATGATACTCAGAAAAGATTCAAGAGATCTATTACCGATTCATCTTCAAAATTATTTTCTCCTGAAGGTAGTAAAGTATTTAACACGACGTTATCAAGAAGAAAATGCAGCAAATGTAGAAAGGATGTAACAAAGTCTGCATCTCTAGATGAACAACTGGATATACCATCTAATGAGACAAAAAAGATCGTCTACACTATTAATGACAGAATAAGATTCTCAAAACCTAAACAAGAATATGGTAAACATGGACGGTTTACAAACGAATCGACGCCGTCAGAAGTTGACAGTAGACGGCTTGAACCCAGATATAATCCAATAATAAAAAGAAGAAAAGTATCACCAGCTTCTCATCTTCCGTTAAAATTACCAGTGGCAGTACCTACAGCTGAATATCAAGTTACAACGACGGTTCCACCGACTAGTTCAACTAATTTAACAATAATTCTTTTAGACGAAAAGGAAACTCTACAAAATCCATTAAAAAACGAATCTATCAAGGAACAAATAACAGAAGCTACATTCAAACTATACATTCCTATTGTGCGGAAAGAGAGAGTTCATGAAGAAATAACAGAACAATCAATTCAAGATCCGGACAAGTTTTTAAATACTTCTAGATACAACGATGAAACCGCACAAAAATATGACGTTCATGAAGATGTATCAGAAAACAAACCTCACGAAGAATCAATAGATTATGTTCCCGAAAGTAAAGAATCTGATCTAAATGACGATTCTTCTGAATCGGAAGAACATGCAGAGATGGAAGATAATTTGGAAAAGAGAGAAAGCGACGGAGATGACGGTTCATCTGAAAATTCTGAAGAATATGAAGAAGAAGTTTTGGAACCTCGAGATGAAAAAAAAGATGAATCATCAACAAAGAGTAAAGAAGATATAAATGAAGAGGATCAAACGTTCGATAGATTTGATTCGCGACCTTTTTCACCACCGGAGAACTTTGAAGACGAAAAATACGCCGAACTTGGTCCTCGAATTCACAAACCAGCATTCTATCATCCTCCATTCATTGTTCCTGGGTATGAAAGGTCACACCTAGGAAGAGTAATTGATCGTTTCGACTCAGGTCAGAGTGAAGAGAGTGGCGATACTGAAAAATACGTATTTCCATGGGACGAAGATGAAAACTTGTCAAAGGAAGAAGAAGAAGAAAAAGAAGAAGAGGAGGAAGAGAATGGAGAAGAAACTCGACATTCTACTTGGGTTCATGGAAGTTATGTGTATCCCTGGGAGAAGAGGGATATATTAGCCAAGAGGAAAAGAAATCCAGAAAAGCAATGATAAACAGCGTATGTATAGAAGACAGGGTTTTGGCGTTTTAATATTTCTTTTAATGGTAAAAACTCAATAACGAGATGATAATATTACTAAGATAAGTAGTAAGTATATTTTTTTCAAACACTAAGAGGTTCCACACAATTTGTAGGCCTTGATGAGACAAAGTACCAGATCGAGTGCAAGTAACAAAAGCATGTCTAATCTGAACACTGCCTGTATGCATAAGAAAGAATTCAGAGCAAAAGTAAAACAATGCTTTAACTAATTTAGGTGACACTGATTATTTCTGATCCTAGATCAGAGAAAATATTTAAACTAAGGAAAACTCAGATAAGCCAGACAATACGAAGACTCCAAGGTAATCAAGGAAATCTTTTTTTACTAAATAATGCCATGAATTCCAAACCATTCATAGACCAAACCATTCACTCCATCTATAACAATAGACCTAGATGATCTGGATTCTAATATTTCCACTGTAGCAAATCGCAAGACTGAACATTATTCAAGACTTTCTAAAACGGAAATAACGAAAAAAGATATGGTGCAAATGAAAATGCATGTATAAATAAAAACCAAAGTATTTTTGATAATCGCGATGAAATTTTCGATTCCAATGAGATAATGGCTTCAGTAGATCTCGCGAAGATGAATCGACGGCAAAGGTTAAAGGATGCATCTATAAAAGATCATCAAATCAAAAAAGAAGAGAGGAAAGTATCTGTAATGATTTCTCCAAATGTGCATCAGAAGAAAAAAATCAATCTGGACGATATAAAGGGAAGAGGTTACATTTTCAAAAAGATGACAACGAGGCTGCGAAACTTGGGACCATCCTAACATCAGATGTAAGTGTACTCTCTCAATTAGGTGTTTTATTGTAGCTAGTTTAATACAATATTAAATTTAGTAGTTTTTTGAGTTTCATAGAAACTCAAAAAAGAGAACCCGATAAAAGAAATCAGTTTTACAGAAACAAAGCTCACACAGAAAAGCTAGGGATTTAATTTTGATTCAGAACATTTTATTACAAACTCATTTGGAACATCAGTTATGTTCGCTCTCTTCATCAATGTAAGAAATGAAAAACAATTGAATTTTCTAAATATTCTTATTGGTTAATATAAACCAATTATGATTCAATTTTGTTTTGTGTTTTGCATCAAGTATCAGTAATCTCGATCGGAATTCGGCATCAAATACTATAGAGGCCCATTCCAAACTATTCCCCAACTGCTAAAAAGTTTCTGCATGTTATTATGAATAAAAAATTTTAATGACTTTGAAATGAATGGTCCTAGGTTAACATTTTTGAATATTTGTACGAAAATTTCTGATTTTTTCAATGTAAAATAGTATTAAATTCTAATACAAAATCAAAGTCCTTGGAATAAAAAATTATTTTTGGAAGGCATTGAGATTCAAATGTTCAATTTGGAAAACTTTTAGGTTGAAAATAATTTAATTTTGAATCCTTAGTTTTGAAACATGTTAATTTTTTAAGGAATCAATATACAAAGTGAATCTAATAATTTTTCACACTTTAAGGTTTCTAATCTAAGATGCTTTAATTTCAAACTATTTTTTAACCTTTAATTAAAATCTAGAAAATTTTTACTAACCTGCATTTCAAATTGTTTTATTTGGAAAATATGAATTAAAAAATTCTTTATTTTATAATTTTAAAATAGGCGTATGAATATTTTCCAAAATCTATTTTCTCTAATATTTATTTAACCTAAAATTGTTCGACCGAATAACAATTTGCTATAATTTTTATTTATCATAATTGCTAATTCACAAAATTTTTATTTTTCCGAATTACTTTTTGTTCTAATTTTCATTTATTCATAATATTATAATAATTTATCTATAATACCAAATTCCTATGTAACATCATTTTCATAAAAATTAGGTAAATTGGCAATTAGTATAAATAAAAATTATAGCAAACTGCTATTCAATCAAATTATTTTAATTAAAACAAATATTAGGGAAAATACAATTTGAGGAATATTCATTAAACTCATTTCAAAAGTCTTGAATTTTAAACTGTCAAAAATTTTTATATGTACATACCATTAGGCTTTACAATTTTTTAATTTTCGATTGTGGAGTACACAATTTTGAATATATAATTTTTAAATACTTTATATATTTTTGAAGGCCTTGAAATCGAAATTATTCAACTTCAAATGATTTCAATTAAAAATTAATTCTGCTCAAAACTCTACAAGTTACAAAATTAGTAAATTTTTGAAATTAGTTAATTTTCGAAATAAGTAAATTGCAAAAGTTTCGAATTTTCGAAAAAAATGTATTTAATATTCTTAACGTTAAAATAATGTTTTATTTCGTACGTATACGTGCATGGCGTCAAATTTTGAAGAGCCTTTGAAGAGCTAAAATGGGAATTTCTGAAAATTACTAATTTCAAGAATTTATTACTTTCGCTCAGTTGAAATTTCGAGATTTCGGAAAATCTGATACTTGGAAACTTGAAATTTCCGAATTTTTCTGGTTCATTAACTTTTACTTTTGGAATATTTTACTTTTGTTATAATTTCTAGTTAGGCAATTCTATTTTCCGTATTTTTCAACATTCGGGATTTTTATCTTTGGGCCAAATTATGTCATCCCATAAGATTTTAGCTTCTTTGAGACATAAAATTATAAATGTTTAAAAACAGAATTGATATTTAAAAAAATTTATTTTACATTATACAAAGATAAGTTTTTCCATATGAAGGGATGGCTTAGCGAAGACGAAACTCACAGCATATCTCCCTCATATTATTTTAAATCTAAAACAAAAATCGAGAACAAAATCAAATACGGCCTTTTTGAGAAAATTCACTTTTTATTTTTATCGATAAATCTACGCCATTTTGGTAGTTTTTATATTTTTCAACTTTCTTTTAGATATTTGAAAGAGTCAATATTGCACTTCAAGGTGCTGTTAAGAAAAGAAAATTATGTCAACTTGATACCCAAAAAATGACTTTTCAAATAAAGTTTCCGTAATTTTTTCATAAATCAACTAAATATTCAATTAGCCCTAAGTTCATAAACATTCCTTTTTGGTGAAAAAAATACTTGTCTCATATTTTTCCTTGGAGGAAAATATATTTCAGCCCCAAACAATTCCGCAACATCACCAGTCAGACTGGCCGATTACATATGAAATTATTTTGCATTCATTCATCGCAGCTCATTCAGCAATTTCTGGTGAAACCCGGATTTACATAACTTGGGCAACTCCTATACAATCCTGACCAGGCTCCTCGTTGAAAATTCACGATTTTGATTGAAAATTTAACTTTATGGTGGAAAATTAATCTAATTTGTAGGAAATTTTATAATTTTGTTCAAAAGTCATTTTTTGTTTGAGAATTCAATTGTTCTGTTGAAAATTCGTCTTTTTGGATTGAAAATTTAACTAATTTGATGGAATAATTTATTTATTTGCTTGGAAATTTAACCATATCGTTGAAAATCGTTTTTTTTTTTATTGAAAAGATTTTTTTTTAAATTGAAAATTTAAATACTCCAGTTGAAGATTCTTCATTTTTGTTAAAAATTCATTCCTTGATTACAAATGTGATTATTTTGTTCAATATTCTATTTTTTGTAGAAGTTTTATTACATTCTCATCATAATGAGAAAGTATTGGTTTTATGTGAA
>CAKNYM010053110.1:340703-351487 GCA_932195095.1 Andricus curvator
TTTTCTCTACCTTATTTCCTTACCCTCTTTTCTCCTAATTTCCCCTACATTACCTCTCCTTATTTCCTCTCAGTTCCCCTACGCTCTCCTTACTTCCCCTATCTTCCCTAACTTCCCTCCTCTTATTTCTCCTAAATTACCTAATTTTTATCCCTCCATTTACCCTTATTTACCCTACTTCCCTTTCATTCATCCTGACTCTGGCTACCTTCTCTCATTCCTCCTAACTTCCGTTAATCCCGTTTTTCCCTTAATTTTCTCTGCTTTTTCTCCTCTCACTTCTACTACATGACCTGCTTCCCCCCATCAAGGCAAAAATCAAAGGTGGCCTTCTCGAGAAAAATTTACCAAATATAACAAGTAGCCCTGAGTTCGGGAACAAAATTTTGTAATGAAAGAAAACTACGTGTCTAATAGAATGGGTACAAAAAAAAATTTGGAAATCGGCAATGAAATTTTGTGGAAAAGTAGCGTATGAGGACCCTGAAAAAGTATAATTAATTTTGATTCGACCGATAAACGATTTGGTTTTACGACTTGACAAAATACGTTAAAAAAAATTCTTATTTTCGTTTATTTGATATTTTTGTTTATGTCAATTTTTGTAACATTTCTTAAGGCCTTGAATTTCCCCCCAAATTTTCACAGATTTTTATTTGCAGCCCCATTAGAGATTATCAATGTTAAGTAGACCCATGTTCGCAAAAAATAATTTCAAAACCTACAGAAGTGTAGAAATAATTTGTTCAGGTATCTGAAACGTTTCTACTTGTAAAAATACGCTAGAAAAAAATTTGATTAGCCTAGGAAGTTATAAGTGTGAATATATTGAATTTTTATTGAACCGCATTTTTTATTTTTTAAATATCTTTCTAAACTGACTTTAAATATTATCTTTAACTTATTAATTTTTCTAGAGTATTTTGATCAATAAATCACCCGCAAATGTTGAAACTATTATTTAAAGCCAGCTGAAAAAAATTAATTAAAAAAAATCGAAAACTCAGTAAAAAAATCACTACATTTACACTTATGATTTCCTAGCCTAATCATATTTTTTTCTAGCGTTTTGTTACAAATAGAAACGTTTCAGATACCTGAAAAAATTCGCTTTACAGTTCTGTATATATTAAAATGAGTTTTTAAAAACAGGAATCTACTAAACGTTAATAATCTCTAATTGAGTTGCAAATAAAAATTCGTCAAAATTTGGGAAGTCGTTTGAGGCCTCCAAGAAATGTAAAAAATTGACATCTGCAAAAATACGAATTTTTTCAAACATATTTTGCAGGTGCGCAAAACCAAGATGTTCATCAATCGATCTCAAATTGATTATACTTTTTCAGGGTCCCCAAAGAGTTCCCTGCCATTGCCAGGGTCAAACTAAAAACTGAAGTCGTTTCCAGAATTCACCCAGAAGAGAAACATAAATTTAGTAAAACAAAGGAATCCAAGAAACCCCTACTTTTCTTGATTTCCGCGCTTTCTTATCTCCGTGGTAAAGTATTCTTTTTTGTGTAAATCAATGCACCTCACAGGGATTTTCAGGCCGTAAATCCCAGCGAAATGGCACAAAGGAAGACCGGCATTAACTCCATGGTGCTGTGGTACGAGGGTAATGCAATGCCGGAATATGTCACAAATTAAGCGAAAGAGAGACCGGGAGAGTGCTCTCCGGCGTCTTCGTCGCTTTTATTAGAATTATCTTTGTCACTTTCCCAAGTTTATATTTACTCCTCCTGGCGAACCTCTTAAAGCCATGCCACCGTTCCAACGAACCACCCTCATCGTACCTTCACCCCTTTTCACCCCCCCCCCCCAACTACCCCCGATACCGCTACCGACTGGTGTATACCTACACACCTGCTTTGGAGAAATACACAGAAATACAATTACTTACACTCAGAGAAACCACCAGTCGCTTATTATCTTTACGACTGGGAAGATAGAATTAAACGGAGTAGGTAGGTATGCCCGAAATATAATAATATTCATTACTATGCTAATGTCACGCGCTTTCGCTCGCGAGATTATTACCAAGGAACTTGCCTCGTATTTTTGTTATCAGAACGAACCGAGCCTACTTACATTGGAGTTACTAGTCGCAAACGACGATTTTCGGCACTTCTCTTCTATCCAGTGTTCATCACTCGGTTGCAGGGAAAGCATCTTACTGAATTTAAATTTGAACAAGATTTTACCCTTTTTGCTTCCTCATAGAGGAAGCTTTGTATTCGTAACATTTTCCAACAATTTTAAATTTATTTAATTAAACCTTCCTCAATTTAAAAATATTTAATACAATGTTCTCAGCAATTGTCCGGATGTGCGTGTGTGTGCATGTCACACCTTTTTGTGAATACGATAATTTGAAAACGGTTGCAGATAAAGTGATGAAATTTGGAGGGCTTATTTTCACCACTAATATCTTGAAACTGACCGAAGGATTTCTAAAAATATTTATTGCATTTCTTTAGCACTCAATAATATGTTAAAAATCAGTTTTTTAGAGTAAAGCTTTTTTCATTAGCATAATTCAAAGTTGAAGCAAGAACAGGAGAGATGTGTTGATTCGAGACGAATCGATTGACCTATAATACTAATGCATTTCATTGAAGAGTAAGAAAGCTATGGTAATGCATAATATTTGGAAATACCGTTTTTATAGTCAAACTTTTTTCTTCAACATAATTATAAGTTGATGCAACAATATAAAGCATTCCTTGGTTCAAGACGAATCGATTGACCTATAATGTCAACATTTTATTAAAGAGTATGGAAGTTATGGTAATTTATATATTTTGAAAATCGATTTTTTATAGTAAAACTTTTTCATTAATATAATTCAAAGTTGATGCAAGAACAGAAAAGATGTGTTGATTCGAGACGAATTAATTGACCTATATTATTAATAGATTTTATTGAAGAGTAAGGAAGCTATGGTAATGCATAATATTTGGAAATACGGTTTTTTAGGGTCCAACTTTTTTCTTCAACATAATTCAAAGTTGATGCAACAACAGAAAATATGTTTTGATTCCAGACAAATTGATTGACCTATAATATAAATACATTTTATTGAAGGGTAAGGAAGCTATGGTAATGCATAATATTTGGAAATACGGTTTTTTATAGTAAAACTTTTTTCTTCAACATAATTCAAAGTTGATGCAAGAATATAAAAGATTCCTTTGTTCGAGACGAATCGATTGCAGCGCAATATTAATAATTTTTCTTGAATAGTACGGAAGTTATGGTAATTTATATATTTTTTAAATCGGTTTTTTATAGTAAAACTTTTGTCATTAATATAATTCAAAGTTAATTCAAGAACAGAAAAGATGTTTTGATTCGAGACGAATTAATTGACCTATAATATTAATACATTTTATTGAAGAGTAAGGAAGCTACGGTAATGCATAATATTTGGAAATACGGTTTTTTATAGCAAAACTTTTTTCTTTAACATAATTCAAAGTTGATGCAACAATATAAAAAATTCCTTGGTTCGAGACGAATCGATTGGCCTGCAATAATAATACATTTTATTAAAGAGTAGGAAAGTTACGGTAATTTATATATTTTTAAAATCGATTTTTATAGTAAAAATTTTCTTATTCTCATAATTTAAAGTTGATGCGAGAATAGAAAAAACGCGTTGATTCAAGACGAATCGATTGACCTATAATATTGATACATTTTATCGAAGAGTAAGGAAGCTATGGTAATGCATAATATTTGAAAACACGGTTTTTTATAGTAAAACTGTTTTCTCTAACATAATTCAAAATTGATACAAGAACGGAAAAGATTCCTTAATTCGAGGCAAATATATTGATCTATAATATCAATGTACTTTATTCATCGACATGATTCAAAGTTGACGTATGAATAGAAAAGAATTTTTGATCATAAATTTTCAAATAGAATAATTCTGACAATTTTTCTAAAGAAATCATAAAGCTGGGAAAGAATAGGGTGCGACAGAACTTTTTCCTTCCCTTTTCCAGCTCGAAAAATTATCATTTCGGATTGAATTGTTTAAAAAAAAACGTACAAAATAAAAAGTAATTTTAAATGGGAAATATCAAAAAATGTATACTCAAGAAACTTAAAACTTAACAAATCCAAACTTTATTTAAGACTGAAAAAAATGTAGTCGCGAAGAATTGTTATTTTAAAACTTTTTTTTTACTCAAAATTTAAATGTACTAAATAGCTTGGTTTCAATTTTAAACGCACAAAACTTTTTACTTTCTTAAATTCCTTGAAATCGTAGAGTATCAAAATGAAAGACTTGATAGTTGCACACATTTCAGTTTAAAGGATTTGTAATTGAACCATTTTGAATTAAATGTCTCAAGAATTAATTCATAACAATGAAAAATTCAAGCTTTAAAAGTGAGCAGATTTTAGAACCAGGCATTGAATATTAAATTTTTTTTTATTTGAAAAATATACCAAATAGTACGACATTTTAAACTTAGTTAAAACAAAGAATAATAATTTCTATTGAACAATTGAATACTTTCTTAAATTTTTGATGGTTCCAAATTCAGCATTCTGAATTTTCATTGTAGAAGCTAAATTTCTAACTTTTCTGTATCATAAGTTTGAATTTTTGTGATTAAAATTAAAATGACTGAATTTCGAAAAGTATAATTCAAAAATCAAAAATTGTTAATTTAAAAACGATTAAATTTACTTAAAGTAATAGAGGTCGAACGTTTTTTTAGAATAATTCAATTTTAAAGGTTTCGAATTGAAAATTTGTCCATTTTGAGCGGTGGAAATAGAGGTGAATTTATTTTTTTTTTATTTTAGGAAAATATGTTTAATTAATTTTTATGTTCAATCATAATTTTTTTAATTTCATAAAAATTTAGATTTCTAGAATTTCAGAAACGTTTACTTTGAAATATCCAATTTAGTTTTCAATTTCAAATTGTTCCGAATTTAAATTTAATAAAATTCAAAAGTTTTCACCTTGAAATTATTCAATTTTGAATGCTTTCAATTAGAAATATGACAATTTTCATTTCTCTAATTTTAAATGATCTATTTTTGAAAATTGTAATCGGAAAGTATTCCATTTTTAACGTTTTGAGAGTGCCCTTTTTTGAAATTTTAATGTGAAATCATCCGAATTCGGGATTCTGGAATTCAAAATAAAATTGTTCAATTCTAAACGCTTTGAATTAGAAATAAAACAATTTTATCTTCTTCATGAAAAAATTGTCCAAATATGAGAATTTTAGTTTGCAGGTTTTGAGTTTTGAAAGCTTCTATTTTTAAATTTTTGCAATTCAAATGATACAATTTTAAACGCTTTTAATTAGAAATGATACAAATTCAATTGCTTCTCATTCCATTCGAAATATTGTCCTTTTTTTCAAACTTTTACCTATCTAAAATATTTTAAATGGGCAAGTTTTCAATTTTGAATCATTTTATACATTTTTCTTAAATTTAAAACGATTTCAAATCGAAATTATCAAGAAAAAATTATGGTCGAGCTTTTCCCACTTAAACCCCCTGGTTAATTTCAAACACTCAGGGAATATTTTTTGATCTTTTAATTAAAGTATTGGCCCCTATCCGTTGCCGGAACAACATGGTTAAATTTTTTTTTTAATTTTTCTTTTAAATAAAAGGAAAATTGATATCAATTCTATTAGGTTTCAACTCCTATCCGTCTTTGAAATGCATTTCATTATTAACTACAAAATTTATATTTCTATTAAAAAATCTTCTTTACAAGCACGGGTAAACCTTGCAAAAAAACGGATTTTCTTTTTTCCGTAAACGAACAAATTGGGAGGGATCGATGACCAAAGATTGAAAGTCGAATTTTTATCATTTCTGATTAAAAGCGTTTAAAGTTTGATAATTTGAATTGCAAAAATTTTAAAACAGAAATTTTCAAAACTCAAAACCTGCTAACTAAAATTTTCATATTTGGAAAATTTCTTTAGGAAGAATTTGAAATTGTCTTATTTCTGATTCAAAGCGTTTAGAATTGAAGAATTTTATTTTGAGTTCAAGAATCCCGAATTCGCATGATTTCAGATTAACATTTCAAAAAAGGACACTTTCAAAACGTTAAAAATGAAATACTTTCCGATTATAACTTTCAAAAATAGATCATTTAAAATTCAGAGAACTGAAAATTGTATTATTTTCAATTAAAAGCATTTAAAATTGAATAATTTCAAGGTGAAATTTTTTTATTTTAATAAATTTAAATTCGGAACAATTTGGAAATTGAAAACTAAATTGAATATATTAAAGTAAAAGTTTCTGAAATTCTAGAAATCTAAATTTTTATTGAATTAAAAAAATTATGATTCAACATAAAAATTTATTAAAAATATTTTTCTAAAATCAAGAAATAAACTCACCTCTATTTTCACCGTTCAAAATGGAAAAATTTTCAATTCGAAACATTTAAAATTGAATTATTCTAAAAAAACGTTCGAACTCTATTACTGTAAGTAAATTTAATCGTTTAGAAATTAACCATTTTTGAATTCTCAATTATAGTTTTCGAAATCCAGTCATTTTAATTTTAATTGTAGAATTCAAACTTATGATGCAGAAAAGTTAGAAATTTAGCTTCTACAATGAAAATTCAGAATGCTGAATTTGGAACCATTAAAAATTTAAGAAAGTATTAAATTGTTCAATAGAAATTATAATTCTTTGTTTGAACTGAGTTTAAAGTGTCGAACTATTTGGTACATTTTTCAAATAAAAAAAAGCTTCAATATTCAATGCTTGATTCTAAAATCTGCTCATTTCTTTTAGTCTTAAATAAAGTTTGGATTTGTTAAGTTTTAAATTTCTTGAGTATACATTTTTTTAATATTTCCCATGAAGAAAACAATTCAACATAATTTTCAATTAATACAAATTTCAAAGTTGAAACGATTACTTTAGAGAAATAATTTTTCTTGAAGAACAAGAAAAAATCTACCTTAGACCGGATTTGAACCAGGAATGCATTTCGACAGTCACATTAACTGGTCTTGCATTCAAACCATAAACATGAACAAATTGCGTTTAATTTATGTTAAATTACTTAATGTTTGGAAGATGTTATTACCATTTAAAGATGTTATCGTCCAATTATTAAAATTTTCAGTTAATACAAATTTCAAACTTGAAATCATTACTTTGGACAAATAAATTTTCTTGACGAACAAGAAAAAAATCTGCCCCAGTCTGGATTTGAACCGGGAGCGTCACCATCCGTGAGTGAAGCGTTGAACAATCATACCACCGAGGTCTTGGCAGATATTTTTTTTCATAGCTATACCTTTTTACCGGGGAATACTATACGTATTTCTCCTTTACAAAAATTTTACCATTTTTTGATCAACGTGGGTGTAATGTCATTATTATTTGGAAGATGTTATTACTATTTAAAGATATAGCATCAGAGTTTAAAAATGTTCAATTAACACAAATTTCGATGTAAAAACGTATTCATTCAAAATTAAAAAACTCGGACGCGAACATCTTCAAATTGTAATAACATCTCCCAAATATTAATTACATTAAACCCACGTTAATCGAAAAATCTTACCTTTATCGCAGAAGGGAAATACGTATAGTATTCCCGTGTCAAAAGGTAGCTATGAAGAACAAAAAAAGATCTGCCAAGACCTCGGTGGCGTGATTGGTTAACGCTCCAATCATGTATAGTGGCGTTCTTTAAAAATTATTTGTCCAGAGTAATCGTTTAAAAAATCAGATTTTTATTAACTAAAAATTAAAATAATTGGACGATAACATCTTTAAATGGTATAGTGGCGTTCCCGGTTCAAATCCGGGGTGAGACGGATTTTTTCTTGTTCTTTAAAAATTATTTGTCCAGAGTAATCGTTTAAAAAATCAGATTTTTATTAACTAAAAATTTAAATAATTGGACGATAACATCTTTAAATGGTCACAACATCTTCCAAATATTGATTAATTTAACATAAATTAAACGAAATTTGTTTATGATTATGATTCAAATGAAGTACCATTCAAAGTGACTGTCGAAATGTCGTCGAATGTTAATTATGCACCCATCATTAAATTAAATAAGTATTTGTATGCCATTTTACGTATAAACACATCAGGACAAAATCCCTTTAAGTGGAATTCCTCTCATCCTTGTGCACACAAGGGTTTATCTGGCATGGCAAAGTTATAAGCTTCGTAGTGAAACTCCAAAATGGCGTAAACAAGTTTGTCAAACCGACATAGCACTAAAGTCCAAAAACTATTGTGTGAATACATTACACACGTGTGTACATTATTTAGTATCAAGTATTCTAGTAGTCGAAATTCGTCTGCATTGTTATTTCGTTCTAACTCTCCTGATGATTCAAAATAGTCGTTTAATTTTTTTTCAGTATTATTCATAATATTAAAGAAAAATTATAACGAAAATCAATTCTTGAATAACATTTCCTTTACTAAAGATTTTTTTCAAGTTTTAGTTTTATTGGTGGAGTAAAAGGGTAGATAATCTTCAATTTGGATTTATTAGTTATTGTTTGTCAATTACATGGTGTTCAAATTAAATTTATTCAGAAAAAAAATCTTCTCCTTTCGCTCCGCTGGGATTCGAACGCCAGGTCAACTGATTTCCGGTCAGGTGCTCTAACCACTGAGCTACTAGAGACATCAGAGGAAGAATCCTTTATCTGAAATACGCTTTATTTTGCAAGATGTTATATGCAAGTCAATTTTTATGTTCGAATCCCAACACAAAACATTATTTTCAAACTTCACTGACTGTTCCTAAGTAAGATTACTTACCTACCATCAAAGATGAGTTTTTAATTCAAAAGGGCGAATTTTCGAAAAAACAGTTTAATTTTTGACCAAATAAGATAGGTTTTTGAGAAAATAGTTTATATTTCTACAAAATAATTAAATCTTCAACAAATCAGTAGAATTTTTAACCAAGTTGCTACATTTTCTACCTACGAAGATGAATTCTCAACCAAAATGACGTTTTTTCATACAGGGAAATTAATTTTCTATGAAAAAAGACTAATTTCAAATAAAATACACAAATTGTCAACTGAAAAAGATAAATTTTCATCAAGAATGGAAAATAGGGTGGTCCAAGAAACCCTTTTCGAGCTACAGGGCAAGCCCCCCCCCCAAAGTTTCCATTTCCGGAGAAAAAAAATTAACACGTGCCACCGGACACTTCAAAATCCCATTCAAATAACATGGGGAAATTTTGGATTTTCGAAAAATTGAACTCATACTTCAGGGTTTGATCCAAACGTGCCAAACTTTTTAGGGATTGAAGAGGAGTACCTATGAAATAAAAGCATACTCATAACTTTCATTTGTAACCCTCCCTCACCCCCCCCCCCCCACAGCGCCCCAAATATGACCCAAAAATCAAAAAACTACATTTTTACGTATTATTGTTACTTTTTAGCAATTCCCGTCGTCTTTTTCATACGAATAATTACTAATGGACAATTTCAATATTTTTCATGACCTTTTAAACGATTTTTAATTGTTTAAACAAATGTACCTTATTTAAACAATTATTTATTCCCAGAAAATGTAAAAAATAATCGTATTTTCTGATTGAAATGTAATATTTTGTCATTGTTTGGAGTAGTAATTTTTTTTAAAAACATTATGTAATTATTTAAACAATTACTTATTGTTTATTCTCAAAATTTCTAAAAATTAACCCAGAGATGTCCACTTTTTTCTCAAATTGGTATCCTATGCTGCTTTTTATTGAATAATTATATAATTTTGTTACATATCTTTTAATAGTGTACAGAAAGAATATATTAACAATTTTTTAATTGTTTAAGCAAATATAATTTGCTTAAACAATTATTTTTCCAAAAATATTTTTTAAGTCGTATTTTCGGAATTAAACATAATATTGAATGATTTCGAGGAGTAGTCAATTCTGTTAAAAACGTCACAATCACCTCCATTTTTAAAAGGTCTTCGAGCAGTAAATTTGAAACAAGTTCAACGCTGCATGTGTGAATTACAGAAATAACTTGAAAACAGTCTTATAAATAATCGTATGCAGCTAAAATGAAAATCAGCGACACGTTTTAATATTTATAACGAGTATGAAAATGTAAAAAAGCAATCTGTTGAAACTTGAATCATAATTTGCATTAGTGAATGTGCTTGTTACATTCTCATCATAATGAGAAAGTATTGGTTTTATGTGAAAAATGACTTTCGCGGATTCCATCAAATGTCGACGTTTTGAGGCCCCCTGAGTCAGAAAAAATGGTTCTTACGTCGGTGTCTGTCTGTCTGTCGTCGTCGTCGTCGTCGTCGTCGTCGTCGTCTGTATATCGGATAACTTTTGAAAGACTAATCGGATTAGATTGTGCTTTGGCACACAGTTTCAGGGGGCAAAAAGAGGAATCGAGTTCGTTAACCAGCCATTTTGGATAAAAATTCAAAAAGTTAGAGCATTTTCAAAAATTTTTAGACCACTTTTTTTCAAATTTCAAAATTATATGTGCGGGCGCTTATAGTACTCGAAAATCTAAACAATTTATCCTTACGACTTTTTTTGATAAAAAGAAAAGTGTCCGAGTTACAGCATTTTCAAAATCCCCCCAAAAAAGCGAAAAGTAACATTTTCGGCCAAAAAACGCACGATACGAAAAAAAGTCAAGATAGGAAAAGTGTTTCTTTTCGCACGTCCTACAAGATTATCATAACGACTTTTTCAATTTTCTTGAAAAATCGAAAATTCATATTTTTATTGCACAAGA
>CAKNYM010053110.1:356652-398963 GCA_932195095.1 Andricus curvator
ACCTTCATTTTGTCCTGCCACCCTTACTTTCACCTCATTCTCCCTACTTTCCCTACTATTATTTTCTCTCACGGCCCCTACTACCCCTCCCTTCACTTACTCTCACTTCCTCTACTTACCTTCATTAATTTGTCTTACTACACCTTCTTCCACCTCATTCCCCCTACTTCCACTACTACCATTTTCCCTCATGTTCCCAACTACCCCTCCCTTTATTTCCTCTTACTTTCCCTACTTACTATAATTAATTTGCCTTACTACCCCTACATCCTCCTCATTCCCCTACTTCTCCTTATTTCCCCTACTTTCCCTTCCCTCATTTGCACTACTTCCTCACACATTTAATTTATCGGTTCCCATTTACAATATTAGATGAAATTCTACTGCTAAATTCGGGAGTGAAAATAAGAATCACAATTTCTAGAATAAATGTTACAAAAATTGCAACTGATTCTAAATTATGTTTTATAATAGAACCTAGAAATCCCGTAAATTATAAATTTTAATCATTCAAATTTTATTATATAATATAATATATATATAATATATAATATAATTAATTATATATAAAACGCTTCAATTTTCTAACTTGTCAAGGAAAAACTTTGCAATTTAAACAAAATTGATGAATTTTTAAACAAGCAGTTGCATTTTTAACCAAAAAAGACGAAATTTCTACCAGAAGAGATGAATTTTCAATCAAATAGATTATATTTTACCATAAACATTCATTTTCTCTCAAAAATTATGAATTTTTTCAAACAAATAGTTGAAGTTTCTACTGAAAAAGGATTGATTTTTAGTAAAAATGGAGTTATATTTTGAGTTCAAAGAATTAATTTGTACAAACAAAAAAAAACGAATTTTCAACCAAAATAATTAAATATTCAATTGAAACAGATTATCAATTTTCAGCCAATCAACTGCATTTTCAACAGCAGCGAAAAACGAAATTTCTACCAAAAGAGATGAATTTTAAATAAAATAGATTATCTTTTACAAAAAAACATTAATTTTCTACTACAAATGATGAATTTTCGAACAAATAGTTGAAATTTCTACTAAAAAATGATAATTTTTTAATCGAAAATAGAATAGTTAAATTTTCAGTTGAAAAAATTAATTTTCAACAAACAAAAATCGAACTTTGAAACAAAAAAAAAAAACGAATTTTCAAAAAATAGTTTATTCTTCAACCAAAACAGATTATATATTTTTTGATCAAACATTTGCATTTTTAACCAACAAAGACAAAATTTCTACCAATTTATCTTTCTTCTTTGAAAATTAACTTTTTTGTTGAAAATTCAACTATTTGGTTGAAAATTCAGCCATTTTGTTAAAAATTCGTATTTTTTCGTTGAATTAAACTGGTTGATAATTCATTCTCTTTTTTGTTAAAAATTAGTTGTTTTTTTTATCTGAAAATTTAACTGTTCAATTTTTTCCTGAGCACTCAGCTCTTTTAGCTTATAATTGAACTATTTGGTTGAAAACTTGAACATTTTTAACCAAATATTTGAATTTTCTACCAAAAAGATGAATTTTCATCAAAGAAGATCAATTTTCTACTGAAAAAGACCAATTTTCAAGAATAAAAAAATTGTTCGAAAAATCAGTTTAATAAATAAACAAACCAGATTCTTAATTTTTGATCAACCATTTGAATTTTTAACCAACCAAGACAACATTTCTACCAATTCATCTTTCTTGATTGAAAATTAACTTTCTTGTTGAAAATTCAACTATTTGGTTGAGGATTCAACTATTTCGTTAAAAATTCGTATTTTTTCGTTGAATTATAAAGGTTGATAAATCATTCTTTTTTTTTGCTGAAAATAAGTTTTTTTTTACTTAAAATTCGTCCTTTATCAGGAAATTAATCTTCTTGATTGAAAATTTATCTTTCCAGGTCGAAAATTGAGCTTCTTGGTAAAAAATGCAATTAATTTGTTGAAACTTTATTTATTTTGTTGAAAGTTTAACTATGTTGTAAAAGTGACCTTTTTTGGTCGGAAATTCAACGGCTTCGTCGAAAATTCATCTTTTGTTATTAAAAATTCATCTTATATGCTAAAAATGTCATCTATCTTGGTTGAAAATTCATCCCTTTTGGCTGAAAATGAACTTTTTTGTCAAAAATTAAAATTTTTGGATTAAAAATGCAGCAACTAAATTTTTTCCGTCGATAATATTGGCCTTTAATAATTTATTTTTTAATCAGACGAGTACCACGTGTTACAGAACAATTTGAAAAAAGGGAAGAAAAGTCGATCAGTTGCATTTATCAAAAAGTCTCAAAAAGTCTACAAAATCGCACAAGCGGAGCCAGGTACAAAATGGCTGATTTTCAATCCTCTTTTTAGAATAAACTAGAGCCGCGTTTCAGAAACCCCTGGTTTTGTAACTCCTAGAATTGCTGGCCCACGTAGTTTCTCAGCGCGCAGGGCGAGAGACGACTGCGACTTTCGCATCGGAAGGGCCGCAGTGCGTGAGTACTCAGTCGAGTATATTTCGCAATATTATGCATTCCAATTGGAAACGGCAACCTCCGATACTGTTACTAAATCGGTAGTTTGGTGTATGTAAGAATGTCTGATTGTCCTACTCTAAAGTTGTTTCAATCCTTTTCTTCGGAGAAAGCATCTTAGCCATTTTCTGAATTCTCCTGGAGAGGAGAGAAGGAAAGGTCGAGGTTTGCTGTACTGCTTACACACGTCAAACAATTCGCGTTTAATTAATTCTACGCAGCCCGATAGCGCGAGTTTCGTTGTCAAAGCTTTGTTCGAGAAAAGGGTGGTAGGAAGCGCACAATATATATAATGTGACAAAGTGTGCTCAATCCTCTCCCGACCCGAAGATAAGCAGGAACATAACTCCAAAGTAGAATATTATAGCATTCTTATCATTTTCATTCTTCGGATCTATTTTATTATTTTATTTTTGTTCTCTCAAATTAAATTTGTTGAAATAGAAGAATAATAGGAAAATAAATTCTTTAAGATAAACGTTATGTATAGTAGTACCGTCAGAAATTATCTACATGGCTAGGACAAGAGATAATGAAAATCAGTAATGACTTAGAAACAAAATGAATCGTATAAAAAAGGGGAAAAAATTTTTTAATCCGTTGAAAAGCTCATAAAATTCCGCGTCGAATGACCCCTAATAGAGATATTTTTAAGATTATCAAGAGAATACACCATGTGATGAGTTATAAAAATATGCAAGAATATCTCGAATGTTGTACCTAGGTTTCAACACGTGACATGACCAAAAAAAGGTGTAAAAAAATCTACTATTTATAGCAGAGATTGACTAATCTAAGATTGTCTAATCTTTAATTTCAGCCAATAACACTTCAAAAATCATCACGAGTTCCCAAGATATGAAAAAGAATTTCTAAGCGTTTCTGCGTCGGGATGCATTCGGTGATCACCGCTGTCGGCCGCGAGAACGGTGATCGCCGATAATTTCTCAGATTTTTCAACTTAACTTCAACTCATGCTGCAAATAAGAAAAATTGTTGAAAAAAAAAACTAAATTGATGGGACGTAATCTTTGAAATCTTGGCTTTAAGTAGAGCCAATAGCACTTGAAAAATCTTCACGGGTTCCCAAGATATGAGAAAAAATTTCCAAGCGTATCTGCGTCGGGTTGCATTCGGCGATCACCGCTCGCGCTGTCGGATGCGACAACTAAGAAAATTTATTTTTTTTTCAAACTGAAATTGATAGAACGTATGATTTGAAATCTTATACTTAATTTAGGCCAAGAACAATTTAAACATCTTTACGGCCTCGCAAGATATGACAACAAATTTCCAAGCGTTTCTGCGTCGGGTTGCATTCGGTGATCACCGCTGTCGGCCGCGAGAACAGTGACCGCCGATAATTTATCAGATTTTTCAACTGAACTTCAACTCATGCTGCAAATAAGAAAAATTGTTGAAAAAAAACTAAATTGATGGGACGTAATCTTTGAAATCTTAGCTTTAAGTTGAGCCAATAGCACTTAAAAAATCTTCACGGGTTCCCAAGACATGACAAAAAATTTCCAAGCGTGTCTGCGTCGGGTTGCATTCGGCGATCACCGCCCACGCTGTCGGATGCGACAACTAAGAAAATTCATTTTTAAAAAAACTGAAAATGATAGAACGTATGATTTGAAATCTTATACCTAATTTAGGCCAAGAACAATTTAAAAATCTTTACGGGCTCCCAAGATATGACAACAAATTTCCGAGCGTGTCTGCCTCGAGTTTCAGTCGGCGATCACCGCTGTCCGCCAGCCTCGCTGGTTACGCCGACTAAAACCCGACGCAGAAGCGCTTGGAAATTTTTAGTCATATCTCGGAAACTCTCGAAAATTTTTTTAAAGTTTGATCATCTAGAATAAAAGATAAGACTTTAAAGACCATGTGATATAAATTTCAGATTTTTTCTATAGCTTTCCTGGGTCCTGTAGTGAATTGAAGCCAAGGTAAAAAATTCGAGATATTCTTGAATTTCCTTTTAAACTTCTCACGTGACATATTTTCTTCAAAAAGTAGAAAAATATCTTTATTAAAGCTTATGATTCCATCAAATTTCAACAAAATAGTTAATTTTTTAACCAAATATTGAAATTTTCAACCTACTGTTCCTACCCAATTTCTAAAGTTTAAACAAAAAATATTAAACTTTAACAGCTACCAGTTGAATTTTTAAACAAATATTTGAATCTTCAAGCCAAAAAAAAAGAATTTTCTTAGAAGACGCAGTTGAATTTTCAAGCAAGACAGATGAATTTTTGAACCAGAGTGACGAAATTTTAGCAAAACTGTTAAATTTTCGAGAAAAGATGACTTCTCACAAAATTGTTTATACTTCAACATAATAATTACAATTTCAACAAATTAGTTGAATTTTGAACCACATAGTTACATTTTTTACGTGCAAAGATTATTTTTCGACAAAATAATTAAATTTTTAACAAAATAGTTGAATTTTCAGTTAAAATAATGAATTTACAATACAAGATGTTCTGTAGGGGTTACTTCAGTTTCTCGATAGGACTTTTGATTTTATTTATAAAAAATGCACAAATCGGAAATGTATTTGCTAGGTCCGGCAGTACCAAGATATGGACGTGGAGGGGATGAAAACAATGTTTAAACTAAGTTTTTCGTACAATTTCGAATTTATTTTCATTCTTCTCACCTTATAGTGCGTTATATTCCAAAAAATAACGTTTAATTCTTTTTCATAATTTTTAAATAAATTCTAGAAAATTATAAACAATACAATTGTTTAAAAAAATATTTTTCACTTAAATCGAAAAGGACCGCGCGCACTACGACTAGACTACTGAATATTACAATTTATTCCGCACTACAAAAGAGGATCACTTATTTACTAGATACTTCATTCTGGTAATTTTTTTTTTTTCAAAGAAAAATATTTCCAAAATAATATTACAACAATTCCAAGAACTTTATATAACTGGAAAAGTAAATTTTGTTGAGAATTGACATTTTGTTATTTATTACATTTTCAAATTTTAAATTAAATTTTTATTTTCATTTAAATTGAAATATTCTGAAATGAATAAATTCTAAAAATTCTGAAATTAGTAAATCCCCGAAAAAATCATATTTACTATTTTCATCTCTTCAAATAATGCTTTATTTTAAAAGCTTCACGTTCATAGATTAAAATTTTTAAGTCCTTGTTCAAATTTAACTTCATTCCAACTCAAATAAACAATAATAAATTTGAATATTTGTTTTTGTTGAGATTTAAAATTTTTTAGGAATTTTAAATTTCGTTATCTGAAAATTTCGGGATTTTGAACACTCTGATTTTAAAATTTCTACAGTTTGAAGTTTCTGAATCGTTCTAGTTCCATTAACTTTGACTTTCGGAGAATTTCAATTTTGCTACAAAATATTTTCGACAGTTTTATTATTTTCGGAAATTTTCTTCTCTAGCAATTCGTCCCATCCGATGATCAATGTTCAGGCAAAACTGGATTAATTGAATTTTCAGGCGAAAAAATTAATTTTAAAGTAAAAAAACGAGTTTGCAAGAAAATAGTTAAATGTTCAACCAAATACTAGAACCTTTCATCAAAAGAGGTGAATTCTGAACGAAAATTATAATAGTTGACTTTTCAATTGATAAAAAAACTTACAACGGAAAATAGTTAAATTTTCATAAAGAATACTTTTAATTTAGTTTGTATTTAGGCAAAAAAGTAAGAAAAATGTAAAGTTTCTTGAAAACAGGGGAAAAGAAAGAAATAGGGTAAATAGCGAGAAGTCTGGATTTAGATGATGTACTTGTAGAATAAAATTACTAATTTCCAATTTATCAAGCATTTAAAAAAATTGTCATTCACATTTATATTTTCCATATGTGATGACACATTCTTCTTTAAACCCTTCCCCCTTTTCTGGAACTGCAACGTAGTTTTGAAAGGGCTCCTTGAAAATATTTAAAAAGCTGATTCCCTATCTTCTGAGCAACAACTTTTGTTCATACGACTTATAACTTGTTAATGTATAGAATTCCTGATAATAAAACAAGAATCTAACGATCAAATTTGGACAACCACCACAAAATGCTCCTATTGCAATTCCTAAAATCAAAATTTGTTTCTTTGGACATAAATAAAAAAAAGGAAAGAAAAATGAGAAGGCAACCAACCGAATCCCTTCAGAAATAGCCTTCAGAAAGGTTAAATTATGGTGTGATATCAACCAGAAATTAAGAGGCAGTATCCTTCCGAAAAGGTTTTTGATTGAATGTCGAAGAAATGATGTTTTACCTAAAAAAATATTTTACATGGAAAAAAATTTTAGAGATTTTGCTTCTCACCGTAATTTTCGCAATAGACAATTTGAACATAATTTAAAGAATTCCGAACTCTCAATGGTGAATTTACTGATCAAGAGTGTTTCAAATCATGTTAATTTTTTTTAATTACCAGAATTATAAGTGAATTAGAAGTATGTTTACAACAAAATAAAATCATTGATCTTTTAAAACATCAGATTTTCCTTAATCAAAGATTTTTAAACAATGATAAAAAACATGAGAACAACATTTCTATTTTGATTGATCAACAAAATAATGTTCAAGAGCAAAATTTAAATTTACATAAGATTTCTGAAGGAGAAGATAAGGATCCTTGGTTTGTAAATTTGGAAAATATTCAAATTCCTGATTCAGTTACAGATATTCTCAGATTAGGTAAAGGTTTTAGTAACCATGTGATAGAAAGTAAATCGAAACAAATGATGGAAATAGTAAAAGATGTCGAATCAAGTATACACAAAATTCCAAAATTAAATCAACAAGATTTCCGAAAAAAGGTTCTACACTTGTCAAAGAGTTTTGTTGATAAGAATTGTTTGCACATTAGTAGTATTGATCATAAAATTTCTGAAGGTCTCAAGATAAGGAAAGGTTTCCTTAAAGACAACCCTCATATAATTTGCATTAATGCTGATAAAGGCAATATTACAGTTTGTATGAAGAAATCAGATTATATTAGGGATATGGAGGATTCACTTTCCAATCGTAATAACTTTGATTTATTGAATGAAAATCCGTTAAAACAATTAGGAAGAGACACTTTCAAGATTCTAGACAATTGGAGAAAGAAAGGACTTTTAGGAAAAGATATAAGATGGACTGATATAAATATGGAAGACACAGTTCTTGCAAGATGTTATGGTTTGAGGAAGATTCATAAAGATGGCTATCCTTTGAGAATGGTTATTTCAACTATTAAAACTTCCACGAAATTTTTGGAACACAACTTCAATTTGAGACTTAAAGACTCCATTACAACTTCTAAATACAATATATGGGGATATCAAAAAATTATTATTAAAAAAACTGTTCCTGATGACCATGTAATGATTTCTTTGGATGTTGTTGCAATGTTTCCAAGTAAACCCCTTGAATTGGTTAAACGGGCAATTTTGAATAGATGGGACAATATACAGACACGTACTCGATTCAGTCAAAAAGATTTTATTAAAGGGATAGTTTTCATTATGAACTCAACTTATTTTAAATTCAATGGATCTTTTTATTGACAAAAGTTTGGTACTCCCATAGGTTCAGTCATTTCATCGATTTTAGCAGAAATAGTTATGGAAGATTTGGAGGTTTTTGCTTTCAAGAAGCTAGATTTTTTTTGCCCTTTTACTTTCGGTATGTTGATGATACCTTATTATGTGTTCCTCTAGCAAAGTTGCAGGCAGTTATTGCTGCTTTTAACAGTTTTCATCCAAAACTTCCATTTACCCATGAAATAGAGAAAAATAATAAAATCAGCTTTTTTGGACATAGAAGTAATTAAAGACCAGAATGGTAATATTATGACCAATTGGTATAGGAAAAGTATATATTCAGGTAGAATTTTAAATTTCTTTTCGGCTCATCCTTTCCAAAACAAAACTGCAGTAATCAAAAACTAAGTTGACAGAGCTCTAGGTTTGTCCCACATTTCATTTCACAAAGAGAATTTGAATATTGTTAGGAATATTCTTTTTCTTAATCATTACCCACAAAAGTTAATTGAGCAACATGTCACAATCAGAATCCAACAAATCAAAAACAAATGAAGTAACATTTTATCTACAGATAATCAGAAGGAATTGAGAGAATATAGTTTTTTAAATACTTTTGTTCTTCCTTTTTTTTGGTCAAATTTCCAAAATTATTGAATTCATGTTAACAAAATTCAATATTCATACTATTTCCCGTATACCATTTAAAATGGATTCAATAATATCTTTTTGTGAAGATAAGGATAAATTTAAAAAAGGTGGTGTTGCTTACAAGATCACTTGCAAGATCTGTAAGATGACTTACGTGGGACAGACTGGCAGACTTCTTAATACTAGGATGGAGGAACACAAAAGTGATGTTCGTTTGGGACGTTGTTACAACATTGTTCTTGCTAAACATACAAGAAGGTTTGTTGATGTTGTCCATGAGTTTGACTAGGATAATGTTGAAATTTTACATAGTGAAAGTAATGAGAGAAAGAGAGAATTCATGGAAATGCTTTATATTAAAAAACAAAATAAGTTGTCTATTAATTTAAAAACTGATTTGGATAAATTAAACAAAAGTTATTCTAGTATGAATAATATCATATAGCAATAGGTTTTCATGAGTCTTGACTTTCCCTTATTTCTTGTTTGTTTATAACGGATTTGCCTTTTGACCCACACTTAGATCTCAGATATCGAGGAGATAGCGTCGTTGTTTCGACGCTGTTCCCACCTGCTCTATTTTTTTTACCTTCATAAGGGTGCTGTATGAGCACTAAAACGTTGGTAAATATTGTGATTTGATAATAATAAAAATAAAAAAGACGAAAGAAATAAAAGAGAGAAGGAAATGGATTTGGTTGGTTGCCTTCTCATTTTTCTTCCTCTTTTTTATTTTTGTCCAAAGAAAAAAATTTTGTTTTTGTTCTCAGGAATTGCAATATAAGCATTTTGTGGTGGTTGTCCAAATTTGATCATTAGATTCTTGTTTTATTTTCAGGAATTCTATACATCAACTTGAGTATTGGACGTTAAATGGGATTTTGAATTTGATTTTCATCTAATTTAAAATTCTTAAATTCCAATTATTACTTGTTTTTAATTGAAACAAGTTTTCTTGCGTATCATTCTTCTAGAGATTCGAAAAGTTTGACGTGGCTGGAATTCCAGAACATGTCTCCATTTCAAAGTGACGAGGATAAGAGTCAAATGGCAAGCAGAGCAGAAGCTTCTAAGGCGCGGTGTGGTAGAAGAGACGATGATGCTCTAACTCGCATCTACACCCGACTCCACCTTATTACAATTAGCTTCCTTATATATAATTAGTAAGATTCTTAGCTACACTAGGTTTCAGTAGCTACCAAGTGAAAGACGACAGTTGCCACCGGAGCTCTTGTTTCTTCTCTACCTCTCACTCTCTGTTTCTCACTCTTCATCGTATCTTATACACCCCCACCGTGCATAAAGAAAAGTTATACTCACGAGATTTCTTGTTAGACAATAATTAAAATTATATTTCCTTATCTCTTCCCCGAGATAATTATATTATCAGAACCTTGCCTCTCCATCCTCTCTGTAGGATACGAAAGGGGCGATGGTCAATTCCGCCCTGGGTACCTGCGAACGGTTCCCCCACTGAACGGCTTCCCCTCACTCAGCCGAACTGCTGCCGTCCATCCTGGTCAGCGGGAGTCCTTTGTACCTATTGAGGAGTAAAATGCGAAATATAACATTTTTCAATTGAGCACTTGGTAACTGATGAATATAATATTCGAAATCTGCTAATTATAACGATTTCAACGATATGTTATTCGAATTGAAAAATTAAAAATTAAAGAAGAAATGTTCAAGTTTATGTGAATATGAACAAATTTTTCAGTATTTTTATCAAATCCACTGCAGTAGTTTTAATTTATTGGTTGGCTGAAATTTGGCCACATTTGAAAACTTATTAACTAACATAATAAATTTAGTTTATTTCTCAAACAATCGCATTTCTTAAAATTATTCCTAAATAATTTTGCACTCCCAGTCCAAAAGAATGAATAGTGTCATCCCTAGCTCAATTTGGAAACTCATTAACAAACATCATACATTTTTTTTACTTTAGAAATTTTGAACAGAGACCAAAACGGAAAATTGCATTTTCTTAAGTGTCGGAAAAAAGTTGAAAACTGAATTCGGCAAATTTGGAAAATAATTATTCTTCCTTTCGAAAATAATACGTTTGATATTACTGTCTCCAGACGTTTTACTACTGGCACTCCTGTTTTCTTTTTATTAACTTAAACCTCAACCAAAACAGACTAATTTTCAAACCAAAAAAAGGCATTTTCATAAAAGTAGTTGAATTTTTGACCAAGAAAGATTTTTCAGTCGATAAAAAAAAAGTCTGCCAGAAAATGTTTAATAATTCAACATTGAAGAATCAATCAAAAAATGTATACATTTTTAAAATTATATAATTTTAGGCAATTTGAAGCTAGAAATTAATTAATTTTTACATCGTAATTTGTTCCAAAATCGATTTGAATATTCGTAAAATTTTTTTTTTAATCATAACAAAATTGTCCAGGAATTTAATGCAAATTTTGTTATTTATTATCTAGAAACTTGAATTTTTATAAAATCCGGCAAAATCAAAAAATTGCTTCAAAACCTTCCAGATTCTATTTTGAAATTTAAGAAAAAAAATTTTAACTCATTTTTAGTTTACCTCGGAATTTTAATAAAGTTTTTTTAATTTTTTGAAACCTTTCAAAATAATTAGAAAGCTTTCAAATGTTATGTGTTTTGAAATCTTTTCTATTTTTAAATCACTTTGGAATCTTTTCAAAACTTCTAGATATATTTTAACCTTACTCGATTATTTTCCAAATTAATAATTGCTTTTTTTTTTATTTTCTCAAAACCTTTCAAGAACCTTAAAAAAATTCAAAATTTTATTTCCAAATCTTCAAAAATCGAAATTTAGGTTTTTATTTTTCGAAATCTGTTCCAGTTTTAAATTGAGTTTAGATCTTCTCAAAACTTCTAAATCTATCTTAAACTTACTTGAATTTTTTCCAAATTAATAATCCACTAAACATTTTTTCAGTTTTTAATGAAAATCGCTTTTTTTTGGTTGAAAATTAATTATTTTTGACCGAAAATTCAACTATTCCATATTTGGTTGAAAATTCATTTCTTTGGTTGAAAATTCCTTGATTTTAAATAGTTTGTTACAAATTAATCTTTTTGGGTAGAAAATTAATCTTTTCGGTTGAAAATTCAACTGTTTGGTTAAAATTTGTTTCTTTGTTTGTTTGTTAAAAATACATTTCTGTGGTCGAAGACTCATTATTTCAGTAAAAAATTCATTTTTTTTATTGGAATTTTTACCGTTCTGTTGAAAATTCGTTTTTATTTAGTTAAAAATAAATTTTTTAACTGCAAATGGAACTATTCAATTTTTCCTTGATAATTTATCTTTTTCAGTTGAAAATTCAATTATTTTGGTAGAAAATTCATATTTTTGTGTTAAAAAAAAACTTTTTTGTTCAAAATTCATATCTTTGGGTTCAAAACTAAACTGTTTTGCCAAAAATGATCAATTTTTAACTGAGAAGATTAATTTTCTACTAAAAAACGAATTCTCAACAAAATAAATAAATTTTTAACCAAATAGTTGCATTTTAAACCAAGAATACTGTTACCAAAAAGACTAATTTTTAACAAAATACATAAATTCCTAACCACATAATTCAATTTTCAACCAAGACGATTAATTTTCTACCAAAAAAGAAGAATTTTTTTAGAAATTACATCAATTTTCACCGGATAGTTGATTTTTCAAACTAAAAAGATCAATTTATTATAAAACGATCAAGTTTTAAACAAAAATGAAACCGTTAAATTCTTTTTGAAAAAAATTAATTTCGAATATAAAAAAACGAATTATCTACAAAATAGTTGAATTTTCTAACAGACTATTAAATTTTCGAAACAAGAAGACGAATTTTCTATTAAAGACAGTGTAATTTTTAACCCGAATATATAAAGTTTTAACATAAATGTTTATTTTCAATCTTATATTTTAAGTTGAAAAAAATTATTTTCTAAACAAAAAGTTGAATTTTGAACCAAGAAGGTTATTTTTCACTAAAAAAGACGAATTTTCAACTAACGATAGAAATTTTGAAATAAATAATTGAATTTCTAAACTAAAAATGTAAATTTTCAACCAAAAATGGTACAGTTAAATTTCTACTTGAAAAAACTAATTTTTTGATAAAAAAAAGATTCTTCTACAAAAAACTGTTGAATTTTTAACCCGAAAATATGTAATTTCAACAAAAAAGCTAATTTTTAATGAAATAGTTGAATTCTTATGTAAAAAAATTTATTTATTTTTCTTGAAAGGGAAACTCCAACAAAGTAGTTCAATTTTCAATTGAGGAGATAAATTTAATACAAAAATTATGAATATTTAACAAAAAAATGAATTTCTAAGAAAGAGTTGAATTTTTAATAAATAATATAAAAGTTAAAATTTCACAAAAAAAGATTCCAATTTTAAATAAAACGCAATACAATTCAACAAAAAAAAAAGAATTTTCAAAAAAATAGTTCAATTCTCAACCAAAACAGTTTAATTTTCAATCGAAAAATTTGATTTTCTACCAAAAAGATGAATTTTTAACAAAATTCATAAATTTGTAACCAAATTGTTGAATTTTCTACCAGGAATATTAATTTTCTACTAAAAAAAAAAACAAAAAATTTCAACCGAATAGTTGAATTTTTTACCAGGAATATTATCTTTCTACCAAAAGAGATACTCTTTCAACCCAATAGTTGAATTTTTAGTCTAAAAAAGATCACTCTTTAACCAAAAATTGAGTAAATAAATTTCCATTGAGAAACAATAATTTTCAATTGGGGAGAGCAAATTTTTTACAAATCAGTTGAATTTTCTACAAGATAGATAAGTTTCCTATCCTTTTTTGAATTTTCAAGCCAGAAGGACGAATTTTCAACTAAACTGTCGAATTATCAAAACAACAATATTATTTTCAACCAAAAAATGTGAAATTTTCGATTAAATAGTTGAATTTTCTACCCAATTGTTGAATTATTAAGCCAGAATGCTGAATTTTCGACACTAAGTTGCATTTTCAACCCGAAAAAATTTGAATTTTGAACAAAAAAATTAATTTAAAAAGGAACTGTCGAGTTTTCACCTAAAATTATGATTCTTCAACGAAAAAACTTAATTTTTAATAAAGTAGATCAACTTTAAACCAAGGAGTTAAATTTTAAACCTAAAAAATTAATTTTTAACAAAAATTGAGGCTTCGGATGCAAAAAGGAGATATATAATTATTTTACTGGAGTGGGGAAGCCCCCGAGCACTTGAGAATAAAGTTTCGAATTTTAATTTTTAAAATACATATCCACATCGTAAATTGAATGTCGCTTCTTTTTCTACTCATAAAAAAAGTTATATCTTCTTTAGTTTTTGAATTATTTACAAAAAACTTTTTTTTTCTCTGATTAAAATATTTCGCCTTTTTTTACTTCAACTCGCGACAAAGTTGTCACTTTTTAATATTTTGAAGTAAAATTCATAAGAAGTATATAATGATATCTTCTGCGATTGATCACGTTAGGAAAAGTTAAAAATGTTCATTTGAAAAAAGTTAATAATTTTTTACCGAGGCGTTGCACAATTCGTGCACAAGCAACTTTGATCGTATCGGATGTCGAGCGAGTTTAAATATTTTAATCAAAAAGAAAACAAAAGAATTATTATAAACCATGATTTTCCATATTTTGAATAATTTTTTTCTGAAAAAAAGATCTTCTTCTTTCGCTCCGCTGGGAATCGAACCTCAGAACTACTGATTTCCGGTCAGGCTCTTTCCCATTAAGCTACTAGAGAGATCGAGAGAAGAAACTTTTTTCAGAAATACACGGATTATCTCACTAGATGGCAAAAAAAATTATTATTTAAAATAATTTTTCTTTCATAGCTCCATCTAGTCTGAAGAGACGTTAAATATTTTCTGTTATTCTCTAATGATAATACAGATTCCTTGAAAAATGTCTATGTTTTATTGCATTTGAATTAAAAAATTAAAAAATTAACAGTTTGCTAACTACTATTCCAATTAAGGTAAAAATTTCCAGAAAACTTCTTTGAACCTTCCTGACCAGCTTTCTCACTCGCAGTTTTTGCTTGCTCAAGATTCGTTCGATTCCCGAAACGATCAAAGTTGTTTGTGCACGAAATATGCGACGCCTCACCAAAAAATGATTAACTTCTCTTCAAATAAACATTTTCAACTTTTTTTAGCGTCATCGGCCGCAGAAGATAAAATATTTTAAACAGATAAAAAAACAGTTGTTTGTAAATAATTCAAAAACTAAAAAAGCTACAACTTTTTCTATTTGAAGAGAAAGATGCGCAATTAAATTATTAATACGAATGCGTATTTAGAAAATTGAAAGTCGAAAGTTTATTCGTGATTATACGTGAAAGTGATCTTGTAAAATTGTACATAGTTGTAAATTCATGAATTTCCTGTCCCAATGAAAATCTGTACAAGAACGACAGTAGATGCATGGAACGGTGCAGACGCGTAGCCGGCGGGCCGTACATTTTTAATTCAACTAAAATAATTATACTTTGAGAAGAACTGAGTGCTTTGACACGATGCAAAGGCTGCAATAAAAACGCCCATCCGTACGAGAATTTGCTCATCCGTCCAGTAAAATAGCTTGTTGGAAAAAATGTATACCCTCCTGCACTCGCTGCTGACCAGTTAGAGAGGAATACGTCTAAATTATAACAAGCTTGACTAAATTTCCTTCTTGGATCTGGATAAAGAAAATTTTACACACGTTTCAACTCCAATATGATTCGAATTTGAAAGGGTTCACTAATTTCGTTATTTTCAATTTTATATAACTGAATCTCACGAAAAACATATCTACGATGCAAAAAATGTCACCAAGTAAAAAGTTATGAGTAGGGTCAATATAGTTTGTGAAATCAAAGTTTTCCAAGTAATTCTCAAAGATAGCTAAATTTTGTAATTGTCTTAGATTCATAAAATTAAGGATATTTTCAGAATATATTAAAAGGGGAAAATTGAAAACTTCGCATTACAGATTTATTTGGAGAGATTTTATTTCTTTTTCAATACAGACTTTTATTAAATCTGATACTTGGTTCAAAGTAATAAGAATATTTATATTTTCCACTTTCCTGCATATGAATCTGGCGCATTGTTCAAAAAAACTTTGTACAAATCGGTTTGATAGTGCAAGCTCCAGGTCGTTTGATTTACTGAAAAGTAGAGTTTTTAATTAAAAGTGCATAATCTTTAAGAATAATTCAGGAATTGCTAAAAAATATACTTTTTTCAATTAAAAGCGCAAGCTCTTGAAAAACAAATGATAAATCTAAATTTTGTGAGACATGGTCCTAGATATTCATATTCATATTCACAAAAAAATTGCCGATTCTCAAAAGTACGTTTCACACTTAAAGTATTTTCATTTTGAGAAAATAAAATCTGATTTCGAAAACATAACAAATGAGCTGGAAGAAAAATGATCCCACTGTTTTTCTGCGTATGTTGGAGATTTTGTAAAAAATGGTTTAATTCCGTAAACTCCAGGTCATCTGCATTCCTGAAAAATCGAATTTTTTAAATTAAAATTGCAAAATCTTGAAAAATAATTCACTCAATTTTTAGAAATAATATCCTAGATATTTGTGTAACGGAGTTATGTTGGAAGTTTTGTACAAATTGGTTCAATAGTGCGGTAAGGTCCAGGTCGACTGAACCGCTAAAAAATCGAATTTTTGGCATAAAAATTGAAATAATTCTAGAAATAATTAACTAATACAAATTTCCTATGAAAGATGACTAGAGGTGCTTCTAGTCAATTATTCTTCAAATTTTTAAACAAATCTGTTGAATATTGTAGGCTACAGGACGACTCAAGTGCTAAACAATCGAATTTTCGGCATAAAAAGTGAAATAGCTCTATAAATGATTAACTAATAAAAATTTCCTGTGAAAGAGGACCGGAGCTTCAACTAGTCAATTTATTCTAGAATTTTTGGATTAATTTGTTGAAAATTGTAGGCTATAGGTCAATAGAACTACTAAAAAATCGAATTTTGGACATGAAAAGTGAAATAATTTTTTTTTTTCATAAAAGGTGAAATAACTTTAGAAATAATCAATTAATCAAAATTTCCTGTAAAAGGCCAGTAAAGCTTTATCTAATCAATTCACCCTTAAATTTTCGAATCAATCGGTTGAAAATTGTAGGCTATAAGTCAATGGAATTACTAACAAAACGAATGTTGGGCATAAAAAGTGAAGTAACTTTAGAAATAATCAACTCGTTGAAATTTCCTGTGAGACAGTACTGGAGCTTTATCTAGTCAATTTATCCTAAATTTTTTGGATAAATTCGTTGAAAATTGTAGGCTATAGGTCGATAGAACTAGTAAAAAATCGAATTTTGGGCATAAAAAGTGAAAGAAATTGTTTTTTTTTTTCATAAAAGGTGAAATAACTCTGGAAATAATCAATAAATCAAAATTTCCTGTAGAATAGCACTGGAACTTTATCTAATCATTTCGGCCTGAAATTCTTAGATCAATGTGTTACAAATTGTAGGCTTCAGGTCAATAGAACTACTAAAAAATTGAATTTCAGACATAAAAAGTGAAATAAATCTACAAATAATAAATGTATTAAAATAATGTGCGAAATAGGACTAAAGTTATATCTATTCAATTTATCCTTGAATTTCTCAACAAGTCGATTAAATATTCTCGGCTACAAGTCGACTGAAATGCTAAAGAATCTAATTTCGAGCATAAACAGTGAAATCACTCTAAAAATAATTAATTAATCAAAATTTCCTGTAAAAGGCCACTAAAGCTTTATCTAGTTAATTTACCCTTAAATTTTTAAATCAATCGGTTAAAAATTGTAGGCTATAAGTCAATAGATCTACTAAAAAATCGAATTTTGGGCATAAAAAGTGAAGTAACTCTAGAAATGATTAACTCATTGAAATTTCTTGTAAGATAGTACTGTAGCTTTATCTAGTAAATTTATCCTAAATCTTTCGGATAAATTTGTTGAAAATTGTAGGCTATAGGTCAATCAAACTAGTAAAAAATCGAATTCTTGACATAAAAAGTGAAATAATTTTTTTTTCATAAAAGGTGAAATAACTCCAGAAATAATTTATAAATCAAAATTTCCTGTAATATAGCACTGAAGTTTCATCTAATCAATTTAGCCTGAAATTTTTTAAATCAATGTGTTACAAATTGTAGCCTATAGGTCAATAGAAATATAAAAAAATCTGATTTTGGACATAAAAAGTGAAATAAATTTTTTTTCACATAAAAGGTGAAATAACTCTAGAAATAATCGATACATCAAAATGTCCTGTGATGTATCACTAAAGCTTTATCTAGTCAATTTATCCTTGAATTTGTAGATCAAACGGTTAAAAATGGTATGCTATAAGTCGATAGAAGTACTAAAAAATCGAATTTTGGGCATAAAAAGTGAAATAACTCTAGAAATGATCAACTCATTGATATTTCCTGTGAGATAGTACTGGAGCTTTATCTAGTCTATTTATCCTGAAATTTTTGGATAAATTTTTGAAAATTGTAGGCTATAGGTAAATAGAACTACTGAAAAATCGAATTTTGGACATAAAAAGTGAAATAATTTTTATTTTGCATAAAAGGTGAAATAACTCCAGAAATAATTATTAGATAAAAATTTCCTATACTATAGCACTGAAGCTTTATCTAATCAATTTAGCCTGATATTTTTAGATCAATGTTTTTAAAAATTCTAGACTATAGGTCAATAGAACTACTGAAAAATCGAATTTTGGACATAAAAAGTAAAATAATTTTTTTTTTTGCATAAAAGGTGAAATAACTCCAGAAATAATTAATAGATAAAAATTTCCTATAATATAGCACTGAAGCTTTATCTAATCAGTTCGGCCTGAAATTTTTAGATCAATGTGTTACAAATTGTAGGCCTTAGGTCAATAGAACTACCGAAAAATCGAATTTTGGACATAAAAAGTGAAATAAATCTACAAATAATCAATGGATCAATATAATCTGTGAAATAGGGCTAAAACTTGATATATCTAATATATACTGAAATTTTTAGACAAATCGATTAAATCGTGTAGGCCACAAGTGGACTGAAATGCTAAAAAATATAATTTCGGGCATAAAAAGTGAAATAACTCTAAAAATAATGAATTAATCAAAATTTCCTGTATTAAATCACTAAAGCTTTATCTAGTCAATTTATCCTTAAATTTGTAGATCAATCGGTTAAAAATTGTAGGCTATAAGTCAATATAACTACTAAAAAATCGAATTTTGGGCATAAAAAGTGACATAACTCTAGAATTAATTAACTAATTAAAATTTCATGTGAGATTGAACTGGAGATTTATCTAGTCGATTAATGCTTGAATTTTTAGAAAAATCGGTTAAAAATTGTGCACTGCAGACTATTAAAAAATCTAATTTTGGGGATAAAAAGTGAAATATTTCTAGAAATAATTAATGAATCAAAATTTCCTGAAAAATGCTACTTGAGCTTTATCTAATCAATTCATCAAGAAATTTGAAGACAATTCAGATGAATATTATAGGCTAAAGGTGGACTGAACTAATAGAAAATCGAATTCTGGGCATTAAAAGTGAAAAAACTCTAGAAATAATGAATTTATCAGAATTTCCTATAAAATAGCACTGGAGCTTTATCTAGTCGATTTATGCTTACATTTTTAGATAAATCGGTTAAAAATTTTGGGCTGTAATTTAAAAGAACCACTAGAAAATCAAATTTTGGGAATAAAAAGTGAAATGTTTCCAGAAATAATTAATCAATCAAAATTTTCTGCAAAGTTTCACTTGAACTTTATTCAGTCAATTTATACTCAAGTTTTTACATGAACCGTTTGAAAATAATAATCTGCTGTATTCAGTTTCTAATGAATGAAAATTGCGTATTATGCACAGAATTCATTTTTTCCAAAAGGTTCTTTTCAAATCGATGAAAAATTGGCTAATATATCCACAAAAGATGCTAAGTGCATAGAAATTTCAAGAAATTATATTCGCGTTTTTTTACGTGGCGGCGAATCACTTCTGTGAATCTTGATATTAATTAAAGTATACATTTAGCAGACAATTACAAATTTTCGGGTTTGCCTATTTCTCGGGATCAAATTTTTTCATTTTTCGAGTCGAAAAAAATTATTTATTTTTAGTTTCCTAAAGTAGCAGAAGTAGAACGCTTCTGAAGTTAAACTTTGAGTATGAACATGTTTTTATTTTTCCATTAACATGGACCTGAGATCTCACAGAGCTCTCTAAATATTTATATGTTATGAAATAAGTAAGCAATGTTTTGTTCTCTAATTCATAGAATTATATGAAGGGAGATTGCAATAAGTGAACACTTATCAATTTTATCAACTTTTATTATTTATAATCTTTTACACCAGTGGGGAGAGGGACCCACATATCAGACGTATGGCCGTGCGGTTCGGGAGACCACACGTCCATACTAATTTGTCACTTTTTTCTCAAATGAAGGATAATCAAGACTTCCAATTCTTTGCAAACAAGTTTGTTTGCGTATGACATCTTGCGTTTTCAAATTTTTGAAACAAATTGAAGCAAAAATCTAAAATTGTGATGCTACCGTGTCCGTGCGGTCTTACTATCGCCTATGAACTTATAACCAATAACGTCAGCCTCAAGGAAGGCCTGGTGGAGGGGGCACATATCGGAACCATGGTTTCGGTCTGTGAGACCGCACGTCCACACTTAAAGGTTAATGGTGAAGTTTCTTGAAAAAATGTATAACGGAAAAATTCTCGCTCCTGGCTTAAATTCAATTTATTCTTAAAATCCTATTTGAGTTCCTCCGTTTTCATTTACTTTGAGGTTCGAGTACTCGATTTTCTTTGCGTTTGCTGAGCCAACTGAATGCAGAAACGGTGAGAAAAAAAAGCCACTGCAAAAGAAGAAATGTGAAGACCGCCGGAACTCTTAGTGCCGCTGGTACTCTTAATGCCGCTGAAACGTCCGCTCGCGAAAACCAAGTTTGAGATGCAGCCCGCGGATATTCGAATGTGCATATAAAAGGGAAATAAAAGCGAGGGAACGGGGCTTGCACATGTAAACGCAAAAGCGGAGATCTACAGCGGGTGTCCCACGCAGAATATAATAAAATCATCTCCCAGTGCACTTTGTGTCGAAGTGTCACTTTTCTAAAAAAAAAAAAAATCTTCAAAGAGAAATTCACTACGGAACAATCTTAAGTACAATAAAAAAATGTTGTAGAAGACCTTATTGGCTTTTGATTATTTGAAGTTGTTGTATATTTTTGATTTTAAATTTTGGAAATTAAATCTTCAAATAATCCCTTCTAATAAAAAAATCATATAAAACGTTATGCGAATGGAGAAACAGTTGAAGGATAGCATAGAATAAATTTCTCAAATACTTGAGGTGATACAAATACTTTGCGTTCGGATTCAGCCACCTCAAATCTACGGAAAACACGTCATTTTGGTCCCGATAAAATAAATAATTTCTTGGGTTTTTTGGGAGGTAATCAAAAAGACGAGTCATGACAAATTTCTTTCCTGTTTCTAAAATTTTTTTTTATTATGTTTTATAAAATTAAGGATATTTTTAGAATATATTAGAAGGTTAAATTTGAAAACTTGGCATTATAGATTTATTTGAAGAGATTTTATTTCTTTTTCAATACAGACTTTTATTAAATATGATACTTCTTTCAAATTTATAAGAATATTTCTATTTTCCGATATTTTATTTTTCATTCAAAAAATTAGCTGAAAAAATTATTTTAAATCATGAAAATGAAAAAATCAAATGAAATTTTAATAAAAATAAAATAATGCAAGCTCCAGGTCGTTTGATTTCCTAAAAAATAGATTTTCCAATTAAAAGTGTATAATCTTGAAGAATAATTAAGGAGTCCAAATTTTGCGAAACATGTACCTGGATATTTACCTAGCAGAGTTATTTTGAAGTATTTGTACAAATCAGTCGTCTGAATTGTTGTGAAATTATATAATTATAAATTATAAATATAATTATATAATATTAATTTACATTTCATTTTATTTTATTTTATATATTAAAATTATTGTTATTCTATATGAAAATTTTATAAAACCTTATATTCTCATTTTCTGCAAAATGTGGGTTGATTCGTTTTTTTGAGGTGTCCTCCGTTTGTGCTTTTTGATACTCTTACAGTTACACGGTTAATACATTATTGATAAGATTAAACATATTTTATGTTAGTTAAAATTAAAAAAAATAGGTTGTACTAGCTTCCTTCATCGCAGAGTAGCATTTTTGAACAAAAATAATCATACATATTTGCAATTTTCAAAAATTTTGAGTTATGTTAGCATTTCACTTTGAAAACGGCTATTTTCAATATCAAATTATTGAATTTAACAGATTAAACATTTTTCAACAATTCATGTTTTTTCGGTTTAATTAGCGTTTTTTAGCGGAAATTGACATTTTCTAACAAAAGTCATTATAGATTTGAAAAGTTTATCATTTTTTAACAATTTTTGGTTACGTTAGCGTTTTACGCCAAAGACAGGTATTTAAAATAAAAAATCATTCGATTTCGAAGAAAATTAACAATTCTGAACAATGTTGGTATTTTTCATTAAAAAGTTATTAGATCTCAAAGAAAATTTACAATTTTTCAACAATAATAGGTTATGCTAACGTATTTAACCTGAAATTGGCATTAAAAAAAATAGATTTGAATCCAATGACTTTTGTTTAAAATAAAAAAATTCATAGGCTTGAAAAATTTCTGATTGTGTTAGGAAATGTTGTCGGAAATTGAAATTTTGTATTAAAAATCATTAGATTTCATACAAGATTCATAACTTTTGAACAATTTTAGGTTACGTTCGCGTTTTACATCGGAAATTTGAATTTGCAAACAAAAATCATTACGTGCTACTTTCACAGAAAAATTGCGTAATACTGGGCAGCGCCAATCTTTTAATAATTTTGTATTATGTTAGTGCTTTTCGTCAATTTGGCAGTAAAAACCCAAATTTTCTTTTCGGAAATTGGAATTTTTAACGGAAAAATTTTATTTTACAGATGATTCACAGCTTTTTAACAGATTCTAAAGAAGATTAACAATTTGAAACAATTTTGTGTTATTTTAGTGTCTTTCGTCAAAAATTTATATTTTATATAAAAAAAAATAACTAGATTTTTCAGAGTATCATTGTTCTTCAGATTATCATTCAGATTCACAGTTTTTCGTATTGTTGACGTTTTACACCGGAAATCGTTACTTTTGATAAAAAAAAACCATTTGATTTTGAAGTAGATAACCAAATTTTGAACAATCTTAGGTTAGGTTATAATATTTCATGAACATCGGTATAGATTTAAAAGGATATTTACAATTTTGGATCCGAAAATCGGTGATTTTAAACCATAATGATTTGACTTCAGAAAGTACACTTCAAATTTTTCAAAAATTTTGGTTATATTAGTGTTCTTTGTCGGGAATTCGTAATTTTCAACAAAAATGCAACGGTATGATTATCTATATATTTATAGAAAAATTAGAATGTTATATAAAAATATATTCTAATATTATATGAAGATATATTATATCTCATAATATTAGAATGAACAATTGACTCCAAACTTTGTATGCATACATATTTCCGATGACAATACAAAAGTCTATGAAATCTGAGTTGAAAGAAAATTTTATTCATTAAAAGATAAACAAGTTTTTATTGTAATATACTAAGAAGGAACAAAATAATTAACTCTGAATAAGTCGGCTGCAATAATATTAATATAATAACAATAATAATATGACTAAAAATGAAAGAATTGGGCGTAAAGAATAAAGAATTTTCTCGCATAAGTGCATATGTATGCCCTACACTTTTATTTTTTATTATTCACACCATAATTATATTATTATTACATTATTCATATAACTGCCTTTTCAGGGTAAATTATTTTGTTTCTTCTTAGTAGATTTTGATAACAGCTTGTTTAAGAAAAAAATGTTTTTAGTTTTTCTTTCTAGATGATAGATATTACTGTGAAATAAAATTTTTTTATTAATTTTAATTTTATATTTAAACAAGGAGTCCGCGCGCCATATACCCTTTTTACTCTCGCAATCCACTGTTTGGGGTAACGAACGATTAGTCAAAAAAAATGTGACTCTATGTTTTTGATTAGGTTAGTAAGTAAGATATGTTTTCTCTGTTTTATAAAAGTATATTATCAATGTTTTTCTTTGTTTTTTTTGGTATATTTTTTTGGTACAATATTCTACCATCTTTCTTAGACACAAGAAGGGTAAAAAATTAGGGTCTATGTTTTTAGTTAATTCTCATATATTTTTACTTTATTTTTTATAATTATTCAGGTTGGGCAGTTACGTATATTGAGCGGGCAATCACGGAGGTGAAACGGCAGTTAAGGAAGAGGTAAGGAATGTATACATTTTTCTACCGTTTTATACGTTATATTCTTTAAGATCTAACTTCTATGTTTTTGGTTATATTAGTCTATTTTGGGTGAAATATGGCAAAAAATGAGGTAATATGACTTAGGGTAATGTCGAATATGGGAACAATATGTCAAATGAGGTAATATAACACCTGAGGTAATATGACATATGATGCAATATGACACCCGAGGTAATATGACACATAGTGTAACGTGGCACATAGAGTATCGTAACACATGGGGTAATGTGGCACATCAGGTCTATGTTTTTGGATAGGGCAGCATATTCATTACAATATCATATTTACCATCTTCTCCAAAAAAATCCTCGATTCCTGAAACAGTGGCAGCGGCGGCGTCAAACTCTGTTTATAATATAGAGAGATTTGAAATTTCACGTCAGATCAAAAATAATAATCAATAATGGCGTGCATAGAGCACACGTTTGTGTTCTAGTGAAAATAAAAAAATTTGTCCGATCAAAAAACTAATTTTCTTAATGTGCCAGCTTTACCCCGGATTTCTGTACTAACAAAAAAAATGTTTCCATAAATATCTAATTGATCTACTTTCGATTAAAGAGAGATCACCCGGTATGTGGCGCAGTGAGCTTAATTAAGATATGTATTTATTTTAATTTCTCTCGGACCGAAAAGGTAGGAGGCGAGTCTGCCGACCACTCGGTCAGGATAACGCGATTTGCTTACAGCCGCCAGCGGGCATACATCTAGTGTTTTATATTTATATGTATATGTATATGGCTTTAGATGTATATGAATATGTATATATATATATATATATATGTATATGTATATGTATATGTATATGTGTATGTATATGCATGTATATTTATGTCTGCATGTATATGTATATGTATAGAGAGATTTTCAATAGAAGGTAAGGAAGGCGAGTTGTACGCGAGGCGAGTACCAAGTAATATAAATAAGTGGGTACAGGGTAAATTTTGCTTTTTATGTTTCGAAAACCAGGATATTTCGGCGAGTGCTCGTACACTCGAGAGCTCGTAAGGAACAAGCTCTCGGTGCGCAATTGTGGAACTAATTAAAAGTGCCGCTAATATAATCCTGTAAGGATAATGATACTCTACTTTCACTTTACCACGTCATATCTTGCTTCTTTGTTTCAAATTGTTTTTGTTTTATATTCATATAATTATAATCTTGAAATAGGGAGCAAAAGAGCTTCCTTGGGCAGCCATACTTTTAATGATATGGTAAAGGGGTTTTCAAACACTTTCCAAAGTGCTAAAGAAAAAGGATTTTACCTTTCAATTATCAAGCTTAAGAAACTATGATATAAAACTAGAAAAAAAAGCGCTGAGTGTGCTCATTACATGTTTCTGGGTTTGAGTGCCTAATATAAAATTGAAACAGATGCTTAAATTGAAATTATTATAAAATATTATTATTGATTATAAATTAAACTAATATCAGAATAGCTACATTCGATTTCATACAATTTTAATTAACATTTTTTTAAATATAAGATTCTTTCCCGGCAGAAATCAGAAGAAAATGAAAAAAATTAATCAGTTGATTACGCATTTTATATGATGATAAGTTTATAGTTTAAGACCATTAAATTTTAAACACCTTTTTGGAATATATCTCCCTCAAAGATTTTTAATTAATGGTCATTTACTCTTTAATTTTGTATGTATGGATAACAATTCTTAATTTTTATGATTTTGACGATCTAAAGTCAAGTTTTCAATTCTAAATCTCCCGAAATTGAAGACATTTTGAGTGTAAATCATCAAAATACTGTATTTTTAATTGAAAAACTTAAAACGTGCATAATTTAAATTTGTAATTGTAAATTTTCAAAATTAAAAACTCCTGAATATTACAGATTTACAATTCGAAGTTCTACAGTTTTGAAGAGCTACAACTGAAAACTTTTCCATTTTAAAGATGTATAAATATCAATTTTTTAATTTTGATTATTTTGAAGATTGAATGTCAATTTTTCTATTCCAAGTCTTCCAAAAGAAAAAAATTTCGAATATAAATGATCAAAATTACAGAATTTTTAATTGATAAACTTGAAACTTTCGACAATTTTCAAAATTGTAAACTCTTCAACTTTGAAGATTTAAAATTCACAGTTATATAATTTTAATGAGTTATAATTAAAAATGTTCGAATTTTAAAAATATAGAATTGCAAATTATTCTTTTTTTTAACATTTATGTTTTAAAGGTATGTAATTTGGAACATTTTTTCCGAATAATTCAATTTTTAAGAGCAACAATATCAAAAGTCAAGAATTTTCAAATCTAAAAAAAGGTTCACGCAAATAGTTAAATTGTCAAACCCAAAGCCGAATTTTCTCTAAAACAGAAAAGTTGAATTTTAAACTAAAAAATAATTATTTTTAACCAAAAATAAAGACGTTACATTTTCAGTTAAAAAAGAGATTTTAAACAAAAGAAAAAAAGAATTTTCAACAAAATTGTTCAATTTTCACCCAAAGAGATTCAAAAATAATAATTGTCTATAACGAAGTGGGTTAGCCTTTAACCAAGTAGTTTAATCCTCATCCAAAGAAGAACAATTTTCAATTAAAAACTAGCACTTTTATCAAAGAAAGATCAAAATTTTACTAGAACACATGAATTTTTAAACCAAAAAGATGGATTTTCAACTAAAAATGATTAATTTTTAACCAAAAATAAAGAAGTTACATTTTTAGTTGAAAAAATTATTTGTAACAAAAAAAATCAACAAAATAGTCAAATTTTTAACCAAAGAAATGAAGTTTTAAGCAAAAAAACCATTGTTCAGCAAACTAATTAAACTTTAACACAGATAGTTTATTTTTTAATTAAAAAAGATCAATTTTTTAACAAAATAATTCAACTTTACCAAAGAGATGAATTTTCAACTAAAATCAAGCATCTTCAACTTCAATAGTTACATTTTCAGTTATAATAATTAATTTTCAACAAAGAAAAAGCGAATATGTAACAAGTTGAATTCAGCTAAAAAGGACGAATTTTAAACAAAATAGTTGTATCCTGAAACAAAGGGATGAATTTTTTAACAAATAAGATTGATTTTATACCCAAATAGATTACTTTCCAACGAAATATAAACATATGCTTCCAAATCGGAAAAATTATAAAGGACAAATTTTTTCACAAAAAAATGGAATAGCTACATTTTCAGATGAAAAAATTAATTTTCAACCTAAAAAAAAAGAATTTACAAGAAAATAATTAAATTTTTAAATCAACAGTTTTTTTTACCAATAAGATTAATTTTCTACACAAAAATTAAATATTAACAAAATACATTAGTTTTCTACCAAGTACTTGAATTTTCAACTAAAAAGTTACATTTTCGACCTAAACTGGAAAAGTTACATTTTAATAAAAATAATTAATTTTCAAAAAGAAAACAAATTTTCAACTAAATAGTCAAATTCCCAACGAAAGAGATGAATTTTCAACTAAAATTATGAATCGTAAAAAAATAAATTTTCAAGGAAAGAGTTAAACATCCAACAAAATAGATGAATTTTCAACTGAAATTATGAATGTTTTAAGACGAGTTTCCAGCAAAGTAAGATGAATTTTCAACAAAAAGTAGAATAGTTAAATTTTCATTTGAAAAAAATTAATTTCCAACCAAAAATGAAACAAAGTTTTAACAAAATAGTTACATTTTCAACAAAACAGATACATTTTTATCCAAATAGTAGAATTTTCAACAAAAAAATATGAGTTCCGAACCAAAAATATAATGGTAGACTTTTAAACAACAAAAATCAACTTTTAACCAAGAAGAGTTTGATTTTCTTATTGGGTTCTATTAAGGGCATGTGGCAGCCTTTTACGTGATTAGTTACATGCAATAATATTCGGCAGCTCTATAATTATAAAAATGAATATATTTTTTTGAAAATTTGGAAAATGATTTAAAACATATAAGGGTACGTCGGTCTGGCCCAATGAAATTATTATATTGGTTAAGTAGTGCAATTCTAGTAACTTTTTATTTTAAATGTAAGTGTGAACACGTTTTTAAAGCCCTAGCTAAAATAGAATTAATAAAATTACATTATTAAAATAAAATAAAAACTCAAATGAACCGGATAGACATGCCCTTATACATTTTGAAGCATTTTTCAAAATTTTAGCACAAGATATTCATTTTTCTACTTATACAGCCGCCGAATATCATCATTCTACCAAGTACATACACCATTCACTCTTTCTACAACCGCAGTACCACACACTTCAGCTGCACTCCTAACAATGATTTCCTTGAACATAGCCCATGCTCCCTCTGTATCTTTATTGCGTATAAGTGTCTCCCAAATTGTCCTAACTAGGTTTTTGTTCATCTTATTCCGAAATTCTATTCGAGCTTTTGGTTTCCGAAAATTCTCAATCTTAATTCTCGTCTGCTTCCTGCTTTCAGTTCTCTTTCATCCCCACCCATGACCTAGATTTATTTTTGCAATACTGTGGCTTTCACCTCTGCACCAAGTGTACAAGTGGATCATTTTATGCCTGAACCAAGTATTTGTAATGAACAAGCTATTTTCTAAGCATAAGCTAAACAATCTCTCCCCGTTATCGTTCGTTTTCAGCTCCCAGATGACCTAGACCATCGCATAGAACTACAACCCACCCATTCATATCTCCTACTAAAATGATTCTTTCCCCATGATCGCAAGTACCTACAGTATCTTTTAAAGTGTCCCAGGAGGCGTATTTTACTTCACTTCTTTCACAGTCAACTAGGGCGCAGCACGCTATGATAAATAGTCTTCTGATTCCCACTTTCATTCTAAATAACAACAATCTGAGTGATACAAATTTATGCTCCTTGACATCCTGTGCTGCTCTCTTATTAATACTCAGACCGACTCCTTGGAAATCATATGATCCGCTGTCACTCCTGACCATAGTTCGAGTCGGTTGAGGTGGATAGTCCTGTTATAACGTCAGTCCTACCTAACATCTGACATTCAAGGAGACGTATAGGGACAAAACGAAAACCAAAACAGTCAAAAGAGAGAGTGAAAATTCTGCGTTAATTAGTTTTTTCTACATTTGAAAAGAAAATCCTTTATACTCTGGTCTTAGCCTTGGACGTTATCTTTAGTTCTATTGGCAAGTAAGAAACAAATTAATATCATTTTTTTTATATTTTCTTCTTCATAATAAGTGCAGATGAGTCCAAAATCCCTGAAAATAGCGTCACGTAATGTGTGGACACTCATCCTCCTTCACCAAATCCTCCGAATCTTGAAGACATGATACAATATGCTCATCCACTTATCAATGTAGACATTCCCAGTGATCACCAAATTACTTTAATTCCGTTGAACTTAATTATAAAGCGGTACCATTTCTTACTTGTCCTCCACATAACACATTTATCCACGAAGGGTTTCTTTCATGATTTATGTCATAATCACTAGAAACACAGAGAGCGGAAACTCGTGAACTCGTGCAAGTTACACAAATTCATTTGGAGTTAATGTGACGTGTCTCTCGCGGTTGTTTTCAATGCCACAAGGCCACATTTTGCCGCAATGTTGTAAGCAAGCAATTTTCCAACCCCCGCTATTCCCTTTTTTCACCCCCTTTAGTTTCTCTTTGCCATCCTCTCTTGCCGCTCTCAGGACTCTAAATACTGAATGCTAAATGCTAAATGGCAAAAGAAATAATGCTGACATTCAGTATTATTCCTTTTTCTTCTGAACCTCTATCCAGGGCCTTCAGTGTCATGTTTAAGAGGCGGATGAGCGACTTTTTACCACATCCAGGTGGTAACTTTGGTTTCTGCGCGAATATACTCCAGAGTGTTCATATAAAATAAAAGTCCTTTTTCAACAACTCGGCATGCTGGTGTAAACAGGAAATGACATTATGATGGGGTGACACGCCACGGACATGATGTTCTTATTTTTCCTTCCTCGCGTTCAACCTTTCTCAAGCTTACAGATTTTCTCTGCTTTTCAGTTCCGCGTCCTTTTATGTAAGAAGTCAGTCACTTGCGGAGATGAATATTATAATTGAGGAAAAAATAAATGTGGGAGTAAAATGCATTTCTTAAAAAGAAAAATTTGTATAGAGTGATAGCTACATTTGGAAAAGGGTGGTCGCATAACTTCAGTTTCAAAATTGCCTGACTTTTCCCTGACCAATTTTTTATTTTCCAGGGCCGTTAATATTCAAAAAAAAAAAAAAATAAACTTCAACTGAAAACGGTTGAAATTTAACCCAAAAGTTGAATTTTCAACAAGAAAAAAACAAGAATTCTTAATAAAAAATATAACACTTGATGTTTCAGACAAAAAAAAACTAATTTTGAATCAAGTACTTCTATTTTTAACCTAGAAAGATGAATGCTTATGCAGAAAGAGGAATTTTCAACCAAGAAGATCAATTTTATAGAAAAAAATGAAGAATTTTTAACGAAATGGAAGAATTTTCCAACAAATAGTTCAATTTTTAACTTAAAAAAAAAGAACTTTTAACTAAATGATCGAATTTTCAAAGAATAAAAATTCCACTTCAACCAAAAAAGGATGCATTTTCAACCGAATAGTTAATTTTTTAAGCTAAAAAGTCGAATTGTTTAGAAACCAGTTAACTTTTAAGCCCATAAAGATGAATTTTCAACAAAAAAGTTCATTTTTTATCAAGAAAGATGAATTTTCATTTAAATAGTTAAATTTAAAAAAATTAACCAAACAGTTACATTTGCAACGTAATAACTGAATGTTGGAGCTGACAAGACGAATTTTTAATAAAATAGTGGAACTATTAAACGAATGATTAAATTTTCTAAAGAACAGTTGAATTTTCAACAAAATAGACGAATTATTAATAAAAAAGGTTTTCAACCGGAAACAGTTGCATTTTGAACCAAATCGTTGAATCTTTAGCAAAATAATAAAAATTTCAAGAAAATAGTTTAATTTTCAATTAGTTGAATTTTCGAACTACAAGTTTCTTAACTTAAAAGGTGATTTTTGAACTAAAACAAAATAGTCAAATTTTCAACCATAGAGATCAACTTTGAACTAAAATTATGAATCTGCCACAAAAAAAAAAAAATTAACAAAGTAGTTCAGCTTTTTTACGAAAATAGTTTAGTTTTTAATAATAGATAAGAATTTTCAACTAAGATGATGAATATTGGAAAAAATGAATTTAGGTGATAAAAACAAACAAATTTTCAACAAAATAGTTAAATTTTTAACCAAAGACATGAAGCATCAACCGAAATAATAAATTTTCATCAAATTTGTTTAACTTTTACCGAAGTAGTTGAATTTTCATTTAGAAAAAATCAAATTATAACCAACACGAAACGAATTTATAACGAAAGTTTTCAGCCAAAAAATGTATTTCAAATAAAAAACACTTGAATTCAACCAAAAGAGACGAATTTTTAAACAAAATTGTTAAACACTCAAACAAAAAATATTAATTTTTGAACAAACAGTCGCATTTTTAACCAAAAAGATTTTAAACCGTAAGAACGAATTCTCAAAAAAATAGTTAAATTTTTATCAATAAAAGGCTTCCAGTAAATTTTCAACAAAAAAGTTAATTTTCTACTAAAATAGTAAAAATTGTAAGTGAAAATGTAATCGTCAGAAGAAAGCAACTGAAAAAAAGAAGAAAAATAAATATGCCAGAATTTTAATCGTGTAACATTTTCAGCCTGGAATATATTATAAACGCAATAAAACAATTTTTAATTTAAATAAATAAATTTCAAATTCATTATCCTTTAAAGTGCCTCTCATAGAAATTCCCTGACTTTTGCAATATTTTTTTCAAAATCCTGGACTGTTTCCCTGACTTTTTCCTGATTTCCAATTTTTCCCTGAGCAATGTCCCCCCTGTGAAATAAAAAATATATATAATAAATAATGAACAAATAATAAAGTAATATACATATAATAAATATAAAAATATATAAACGCTGACAAACAAAATCTTGAGTAAAAGAAAATTTCTTTGATCACAACGACTCGAGGGTGTAATGTAAGAATTCAAATGATATCATTATGAGAACAACAATAAAAAATAACAAAGATGAAACGAGAAGTAAAAAAGGAGGTTGTGAAAGAGGGTAGAAATACTTTCACCAGGCTCATTCAAAAACTTTGGAATTGGGGGTGCCTCCTCCTACAGCATCGAGTCTGTATCTCGGTGTTGAAACGATCTTCGTTATTTCCTTCACTCAATTTTTCCCCTCCCAATGATTTATTAACAAAAGTTTTTTCTACAAGATTTTTTATAGCTTCACAAGTTTCGTGAATGAGTAAAAAAAAACATCAAATGCAGAATAATATTTTGTTTATGATTTCAAGCATCTAAACAATATTACTGATGACGTCGTTTCAAATAAAAAACCTTTTTTAAGAACAAATTTTTAAATGAAGGGAAAATAATATTTTAAACATGTTTTCTGCAATTAAATTTTTTCTTACCATCATTTCTTAAATTTTGAAAAACTTTTGAATTTCAATAATAGATGGCTTCTTTTCAGGGAAAAGATTTTCTGCAACACTACTGTTTCCCATTTTAAAAGTAAGTTCTTCTACCGGGCAAATAAATCAAACAATTTTTTTAAAAGCAAATATTTTGTGAAAGAAACAACTATATTTGAAGACCATTCACTTAGTTCAAAATTGGAAACAGTAAAGTTATGGGAATACTTTTCCCTACAAAAATAGGCCATGATGTAAGACAATTTAACCATTTTTTTTAACGGTAAGAAACGACAGTAAGAACAAATTCAATCACAAAAACTATTGTTAGAACAATTATTTTTCTCAAGTTTTTAACTTTTTTCATGAAAAATAATGCTTTTTGCTTCCTCATAGAGGAAGCTTTGTAATGGTAACATTTTCCAAAAATTTTAAATTCATTTAATTAAACCTTCCCCAATTTAAAAATGTCTAATACAATGTTCTAAGCAATTGTCATGATGTGTGGATGTGTGTTTCAGTGTGTGTGTGTGTGTGTATGCGTGTGTGGATGTCACACTTTTTTTACTGACGAAAGGATTTCTAAAAATATTTATTGAAAATTTGTTTAACACTCAATAGTATTTTAAAAATGGTTCTTTACAGTAAAACTTTTTTCATTAGCATAATATTCAAAGTATATGCAACAATATAAAAGATTCCTTGGTTCGAGACGAATCGATTGACCTATAATATTAGTACATTTTATTAAAGAGTAGGGAAATTATGGTAATTTATATATTTTGAAAATCGGTTTTTTATAGTAAAAATTTTCTCATTGTCATAAATCAAAGTTGATGCAAGAACAAAAAAGATGTGTTGATTCGAGACAAATCGTTGACCTATAATATCAATACATTTTAATGGAAAGTAAGGAAGCTTTGGTAATGTATAATATTTAAAAATATGGTTTTTCATAGTAAAACTTTTTTCTTCAACATACTTCAAAGTTGATGCAAGAATATAAAAGATTCCTTGGTTCGAGACGAATCGATTGACCTACTATATTAATAAATTATATTAAATAGTAGGGAAGTTATGGTAATTTATATATTTTTAAAATCGATTTTTATAGTAAAAATTTTCTCATTATTATAATTTAAAGTTGATGCGAGAATAGAAAAGTTGTGTTGACTGAAGACGAATCGATTGACCTATAAAATTGATACATTTTATTGAAGAGTCAGGAAGCTATTACAATATTTGAAAACACGGTTTTTTATAGTAAAACTTTTTTCATTAGCATAATTCAAAGTTGATGCAAGAATATAAAAGATTCCTTGGTTCGAGACAAATCGATTTACTTATAATATTAATACATTTTATTGAAGAGTAAGGAAGTTATCGTCATTTATATTATATTCAAAATCGATTTTTATAGTAAAACTTTTTTCATTATCATAATTCAAAGTTGATGCAAGAACAGAAAAGATGTGTTGATTCGACACAAATCGATTGACCTATAATATTAATACATTTTATTGGAAAGTAAGGAAGCTTTGGTAATGCATAATATTTAAAAATACGATGATGCGAGAATATAAAAGATTCCTTGGTTCGAGACGAATCAATTGACCTACAATATTAATAAATTATATAGAAGAGTAGGGAAGTTATGGTAATTTATATATTTTTAAAATCGATTTTTATAGTAAAAATTTTCTTATTCTCATAATTTAAAGTTGATGCGAGAATAGAAATGTTGTGTTGATTCAAGACGAATCGATTGACCTATAACATTGATACATTTAATTGAAGAGTCAGGAAGCTATGGTAATGCATAATATTTAAAAATATGATTTTTTATAGTAAAACTTTTTTCTTCAACATACTTCAAAGTTGATGCAAAAATATGAAAGATTCCTTGGTTCGAGACGAATCGAGTGACCTACAATATTAATACATTTTATTAAAGAGCAGGGAAGTTATGGTAATATATATATTTTTAAAATTGATTTTCATAGTAAAAATTTTCTCATTCTCATAATTTAAATTTGATGCGAGAATAGACAATTTGTGTTGATTCAAGCCGAATCGATTGACCTAGAGCATTGATACATTCTATTGAAGAGTCAGGAAGCTATTATAATATTTGAAAACCTCGGTTTTTTATAGTAAAACTTTTTTCATTAGCATAATTCAAAGTTGATACAAGAACATAAAAGATTCCTTGGTTCGAGACAAATCGATTTACCTATAATATTAATACATTTTATTAAAGAGTAAGGAAGTCATCGTCATTTATATTGTATTTAAAATCGATTTTTATAGTAAAACTTTTTTCGTTATCATAATTCAAAGTTGATGCAAGAACAGAAAAGATGTGTTGATTCGAGACAAATCGATTTACCTACAATATTAATACATTTTATTGGAAAGTAAGGAAGCTATGGTAATGCATAATATTTAAAAATACGATGATGCGAGAATATAAAAGATTCCTTGGTTCGAGACGAATCGATTGACCTACAATATTAATATATTCTATTAAAGAGTAGGGAAATTATGGTAATTTATATATTTTTAAAATCGATTTTTATAGTAAAAATTTTCTCATTCTCATAATTTAAAGTTGATGCAAGAATAGAAAAGTTGTGTTGATTCAAGACGAATAGATTGACTTATAACATGGATACATTTTATTGAAGAGTCAGGAAGCTATTATAATATTTGAAAATACGGTTTTTCATAGTATTACTTTTTTCATTAGCATAATTCAAAGTTGATGCAAGAATATAAAAGATTCCTTGGTTCGAGGCGAATCGATTGACCTACAATATCAATAAAATTTATTAAAGAGTAGGGAAGTTATGGTAATTTATATATTTTTAAAATCGATTTTTATAGTAAAAATTTTCTCATTATCATAATTCAAAGTTGATTCAAGATCAGAAAAGATTTGTTGATTCGAGACAAATCGATTGACCTATAATATTAATACATTTGATTGGAAAGTAAGGAAGCTTTGGTAATGCATAATATTTAAAAATAAGATGATGCAAGAATATAAAAGATTCCTTGGTTCGAGACGAATCGATTGACCTATAATATTAATACATTTTATTGGAGAGTAAGGAAGCTTTGGTAATGCATAATATTTAAAAATACAATTTTTATAGTAAAACTTTTCTCATTCTCATAATTTAAAGTTGATGCAAGAATAAAAAAGTTGTGTTGATTCAAGACGAATCGATTGACTTATAACATTCATACATTTTATTGAAGAGTCAGGAAGCTATTATAATATTTGAAAACACGGTTTTTTATAGTAAAACTTTTTTCATTAGCATAATTCAAAGTTAATGCAAAAATATAAAAGATTCCTTGGTTCGAGGCGAATCGATTGACCTACAATATTAATAAATTGTATTAAAGTGTAGGGAAGTTATGGTAATTTATATATTTTTTTTATTGATTTTTATAGTAAAAATTTTCTCATTATCATAATTCAAAGTTGATGCAAGAACAGAAAAGATGTGTTGATTCGAGACAAATCGATTGACCTATAATATTAATACATTTTATTGGGAAGTAAGGAAGCTTTGGTAATGCATAATATTTAAAAATACGATGATGGAAGAATATAAAAGATTCGTTGGTTCAAAACGAATCTATTGACCTGAATATCAATACATTTTATTGAAGAGTAGGCGAGTTATGATAATTTATATATTTTTAAAATCGATTTTTATAGTAAAAATTTTCTCATTCTCATAATTTAAAGTTGATGCGAGAATAGAAAAGTTGTTTTGATTCCAGCCGAATGGATTGACCTATAACATTGATACATTTTTTTGAAGAGTAAGGAAGAAGGAATTATGGTAATGCATAATATTTGAAAACACGATTTCCCATAGTAACACTTTTTTCACTAAAATAATTCAAAATTGATGCAAGAACGGAAAAGATTCCTTGATTAGAGGCAAATTGATTGATCTATAATATTAATACACTTTATTGAAGATGAAGGAAGTTATGCTCATTTATAATATTTGAATCATCTGTTTCAAACAGAAAACATTTTTCCATCGACATAATTCAAAGTTGACGCATGAATAGAAAAGATTTTTTGATCATAAATTTTCAAATAGAATAATTCTGACAATTTATAAAAAAATCATAAAGCTGGCAAAGGATAGGGTGCGACAGAACTTTTCCCTTTCCTTTTCCAGCTCGAAAAATTATCATTCCAAATACAAAATTTTATTTGTCTGATTTGTCTTTGTATTTCAAAATTTTTTTTGTATTATTTTGTAATTTCGTATTTTTTGTAAATTTCTATTTTCATATTGATCAAAATGAAGACTTTGTTTTGTGTATTATTGAACAAAATAAGTAATGCTTCCTCTATGAGGAAGCAAATACATTTGCTAACGAGAAGCAAAGAGCTCGTAAAATGAGCACCATATAATTATAAATACAAACAAAGTGGAAACACTCGAGATCGAATTCACAGCTATTTTCTCATAAGACACGACTGATAGTATCATTACAATCCCTAAAAGCAAAAATTCAAAAAAAGCGAGAAACTATTTCAAAAAACCATTGGCTTATTTTTGACTTTTTGAAGAGAATATACCACGTGAAAAGTAAAAAAAGCAAGAATTTCTCGAAGATTTTAACTCGATTTCAACAATCTGAAATTTGTATCACATATTGTTTAAAGTCTTATCAATAATTCATTTAAATTAAATATCCAAAATTTTCACGGGTTCGCAAGATATGACAAAAAATTTCCAAGCGTGTTATATTATCTTCAAAACATCAAAAATACCTCTATTTGGGGTCATTCAACGCGGAATTCCATAAGCTTTCCAACTGTTGAAAAAAAAGTTTCTCCTCTTTTTTTTTGAACGATTAATCACGTTTCGAAGTCAGCAGAGATTTTTAGTATCGCTCGCGCTAGCCTTGTAGATAATTTCCGACAGTAGTGTACCTTCATGCAAAAACGGACAAAATGGAAAATAATGAAACTATCTAAAAACTTTTAGTGGGTAAAATTTCATTGCCTCACTTAGGTTCATCTAGACTCTGAATTTCAGGAACGAATGTATAAGTTAGCCAGAGTACAAAGCTATTTAGACCTTTTCTCGACTCATCAGCTTTGTCTACGCATATGGAGTGTTGGTGATAATGTAAAGGTGCCGACCTCAAAAACATGAATTTTCACTTTAACTTTTCCTTAACTGCCCTTCCGTGCATCTAAACACAAAGTGAATTACTTTCTCATTTTTTAATTATAAGTGTGGCGTGTCTCTCAGAGTAATCGAGAAGTTGTCGGGATAAGGAATCACCTCTTGGGTTGGAAAAGGGGGTACATACTTTGCTATTATGAACATCATGAACAAAAGTTTTGAACATTTGACTCCCTAGTGTCGAATGAAGAAAGTAGACTGAATAAAATTTACTTTTTATATTATGATACGCCATTGCTACAATATTTCAAAGACTCTTTTTTAAAATTTTGGAATACTTTTTAATCCAAGACAGTACTTTAAATAATTTAAAAAAATTAGCTTTTAAATTCGCAGACGTCCAATTTATAATTTGAATGATTGCTAATGATTGCTATTTAAATCCCCTTTATTTGAAAAATGATTTATATTTATACTGTTTGTAGGTCTCGGACTCATTTGAAAAATTTGAAATAGCATCAATACTGGCATACATTTTAAAAGTAGTTTTCAAGTATTAAATCAAGAATGAAATTCTTTCGAACCATTTAAAATTCCCTACAGTCTATGAACTCCGCGAAACTCATTCAAGAATTCCTAAAATCTGTTGAGATCCTCTAAAAATTCCTGGACAACTGGTCAATCTTTTTAAATTCTTTGGAATCTTTCAAATCCCTTGAAATCCCTAAAAATCTTATAATTTCTTTTGAAATCCTATGAATACCCTAAATATGGTGAAATCTTTAAAAAAAATCCTGAAAACCCCCTAGAAGTCCCTTGCTTTGTTTGATTAAATTTTTCCCTAAAGTTCTCTAGAAAACTGTTTGAAAAATTTGGAATTTTTTTAATGTCCTTAGTATCTTGAATAGTATTTTAAAATCCTTTACATTTTTCTGATAATCTAAGAAATTCTTCGAAAAACCTTAAAAACTTTTTCAATTTTTTTATATTCTTTAAAATTGTAAAATGCCCTTAACTTTTTGAAATCCTTTGAAATTCCTTGAAATTCATAAAATCCCTTAAATATTTTTAAGACCCCTAGTCATTCCAGAAAATTGAATAAAATTTCCCGTTCAACATTTTTAAAATCGGATGTTTTGTCGAAACAAAAGTTGTGAATGCACCGTCAGAAAAATGAATTTGAAGTGAAAAGTGAAAAATATTGTGAAAGATTTAAAATGATTTCCTAAAATTTCAACACGAAATGTGAAAAATCTTAAAGCAAAATTTATCAATTCTGCAAGATTACAAGATTTTAGAAAAAATTCGTGTATCCAAGAGATTCATACAATTTTTTGAGTTTCATAGGAAAATCAAACAAAAAATTTCATTTAAAAAAATTAATTTTAGGAGAAAATAAAAAAAAATTCTAAATAATGAAGAATAATAAATAATAAAGTCAATAAAGAATCTGCAAGATTTTAAAGCAAACTTTTTAACTACGCAGGATTCTCAAAAATTGTAGAGAAAATTTGAATCATTTTAAAAAATAGAAGTTTAAAAAAAAATTTAATATGTTAAAACCTAAAAAGATTTTGAAAAGTTTTAAACAAAGTGTAGATTTTTTAAGCTTTGGATAAGAAGATTTTACGGATTTTGAAGAGTTTCAAAATATATAAAAAAAAAATTTCATTTTGAAAAATTATTTTAAAAAGAATATCTAAAAAGATTTCAGAACATTTCAAAAGATTTACGAAAATGACGAAAAAGAGTCTGGATGATTTCAAAGCAATTTATTTAAATTGGCAGGAGTAAATTTCAACAAATTTTTAGAAGTTTAGAAAAAAATTTGGAAATATTTTTAAATTTGAAAAGGTAATTAAAATTATACAAAATGTATATTTTTGAATATTTTGGAATGAAATTTTTAAGCTTTTTAAGAATTCAAAAAAGTTTCAAAACAACAACAAAAATTTTAAGATCCCTGGATGATCATTTTGGAAAGTTAATGTCACGAGAAACACTCCGAGCATTTAAAAAAATTTTCAAAATTGTCAAATAAGAATCTGGATGATTGAAATGCAATTTTTTAAATTTTATATAGATTTTGCAGACTTCAAACAAAAAAATTAGAAAACAGTTAACTTTTCAAGTAAAAAAGATGACTAAAAACACGAATTTCCAACCAAATAGTTCAATCCTCAATCAAAATGATGATTTTTAAGAAAAGAAGATGAAGTTTCTGCTGAAGAAGATGAATTTCCCACAAAACAATTGAATTTTCCACCCAATTGCAAATAGTTGATTTTTTTACCAAAATAGTTACATTTTCAACAAAACAGTTGACTTTTCGACAACAAAAAAGTGTTTAACGAAAAATGGAATAGTCATATTTTCGTAAAAAAAAAATACAAAATACATTAATTTTACAAAAAAAAAAAATAATTTTCAATCCGACACTATAGATTTTCAACAAAAAAGTTAATTCTCAATCAAGTAGTTAATTTTTCAAATAAATAGTTTAATTTTCAACGAAATATTTCAACTTTCAACTCAAGGCATATTTTTTCAACTTAAAAAATAAGTTTTTAACCAAAAACGTAATAGTTACATTTTCAGTTTAAAAAATGAGTTTTTAACAAAAAAATTAATTTTCTTTTAGTTGAGTTCAACCAAAAAAAAAACAAGTTTTTAACAAAATAGTTGAAACCAAAGCCAAAAAGATGACTTTTAAAAGAAGAAGATTAATTTTCTACTCAAAAGGATGAATTTTCAACAAAATAGATCAATTTTTCACAAAACAGTTGAATTTTTAAACTGGCATCATGCATTTTTTGCAAAAAAATTAATTTCCTACTAAGTAGCCAATTTTGCTAATAAATAGTTTAATTTTTAACCATATAGTTGAATTTTCTACCGAAATTGATGAATTTTCACCAAAAAGATGAATTTTCAACCAAATAGTTGCATTTTTTTCAAAAAAAAAAAATAGTATATTTGAAGATATGAATTTTCAAATAAAATAGTTGATTTCTTTAACAAAATAAATGAATTTTCAACCAAATAGTTGAATTCTCGAAAAGAAAAGATCAATGAATTTTCCACTAAAATGATGAATCTTCACAAAAAATTGATTTTTAAGAAAGTAGTTCAACTTTCTACCAGATAGTTAAATTTTTCAACAAAAAAGGTGAGTTCTCAACGAAAAGTATCACTGACAATATTTTTACCAAAATTTAAAAGGTTAATTTTCTACTAAAAAACACGAATTTTCAACAGAATGCGTGAATTTTCAACTAAAAAGGATACATTGTCAACTACTAATATAATATTAACATTTTTAGTGAAACATTGTTAATTTACAATCAAAAAATGAACGAATTTTTATCGAAATAGTTCAATTTTCCACCAAAGAGATGAATCTCCAACCAAAAAGATACATTCTTAACAAAGCAGTACAATTTTCAACCAAGTTGTTGAATTTTTGATCAAAAAGATGAGATTTTAACCAAATATTTGCATTTTTGAAAACGTAATTACATTTTCAATAAAATAGTAGAATATTTAACTAAAACAAAAATTTTAAAGAAAAATGTAGAAAAAGACGAAATTTCTTGAAAACATAAGAAAAAGCAGATATTCTTTAAAAAGGGGAAAACAGAAGAATACGGAAAGAAGTGTCAAGTGTGAAATATGAAAGTAATTTTCAAACTTACTCAGTCATTATTGAACCGTAAGTTTGCAGGGACATCTTCCGCAAAAGTCGAAAACTTTCTTAAAATTTATTATCAAGAAAGGTACTAAACGTTATCTAAGTTTATAACGTAACTTCCACCAGAGCCCCCGCCCCCCACCTCTTACCCGAGGGGTTACTCACTACGAAATCTGGAAATCTTAAAACTGTGAATGCGGCAATATGTACTGAATTCTTATAAAGTCTTCCAAGATTTCGTTGAGATTGCCGGGATTTCCAAGATTTCCGAATCTGCTCGCAATCAGAACTCACATGGAATTCTACAGACTTGGCTAAACTCTGCGGATTTCGGATTCAGTCGGCTGCTCGTTCCACGCATAGGAGCGTATGTCAGAATGCTCCACATCACCTCGCTTCTGGCCCCACTTAGCCAAAGATTTCCAAGATTTCTCACAAATGCTAGATTGCTGAGAGATTTCCAAGAGTTCCTCCAAGAATTCTCTTAAGATTTCCCGCGCAGCAATCTAAGATTTCTAAGTGAGTAGCCCCTCACTGTTGCTATTCGTAGTTTCTTGTGTGACCCCCCCCCCCCCCTAATTGGTAACATAGTTTATGGACGATCCCTCATTTACAATAAAATTCGTGAAATGAAGTTTGAAGTGTTTCAAGGGCAACTTTCTTTAAAAAGGGGAAAACAGAAGAATATGGGAAAGAGTGTCAATTCTGAAATATGAAAGTAATTTTCAAACTTACTCAGTCATTATTGAACTGTAACTTTGC
>CAKNYM010053110.1:398973-419003 GCA_932195095.1 Andricus curvator
AAAGTAATTTTCAAACTTACTCAGTCATTATTGAACTGTAACTTTGCAGGGACATCTTTCGCAAAAGTCGAAAACTTTCTTAAAATTTATCATCTGGAAACGTACTGAACGTTATCTAAGTTCATAACGTTACTTCCACTAGAGGCCCCCCCCCCCCAACCTGTTACCCGACGGGTTACTTACTACTAAATCTGGAAATCTTAAATGAATGCGACAATCTGTATTGAATTCTTACAGAGTCTTCCAAGATTTCGTTGAGATTGCCGGGGGTTCCAAGATTTCCGAATCTGCTCGCAATCAGAACTCACATGGAATTCTACAGACTTGGCTAAACTCTGCGGATTTCGGATTCAGTCGGCTGCTCGTTCCATGCATAGGAGCGTATGTCAGAATGCTTCACACCATCTCAGCTCTGCCCACATTTATCCAAAGATTTCCAAGATTTCTCACAAATGCTCGATTGCTCAGAGATTTCCAAGAGTTCCTCCAAGAATTCTCTTAAGATTTCCCGCGCAGCAATCTCAGATTTCTAAGTGAGTAGACCCTCACTGTTTCCATTCGTAGTTTCTTGTGTGACCCCCCCCCCTCCCCCCCTCAAATTGGTAACATAGTTTATGGACGATCCCTTGTTTACAATAAAATTCGTGAAATGAGGTTTGAGGTTTTTTAAGGGCAACTTTTGAAATAAGTTGAAAGCGCTTGAATGCAATGGGATACTGAAATAAGGAGGGTACCTAAGCTACGTGATAGAAGAACACAAGTCGTCGACGTTAACGGACTTCGAAGTTTGGTAAGCATGATACCCACGCGACGCTAGTTCGTGTATAATAAGGTGTCGTCTTATCTAATAGGGTCGGTAGCGCCTTGGAAGAGTGTATCGCCATGTATAATGGTAATTACGTGTTATTAACAAGCCTCCGGGGTGCCAGGGGGTGTGATGGCTGCCTCTTGTCTAATTAACTGAGTTTACCGCGACACCTGCCCCCGTATCGTGGCATCTTCCACAGCTCAACCGGTAACACAAGATTTATACGGAAGAGAAAGGGGTGCCATGTTCTCTTCTCTTCTTCTTATTTTAGAAACTCGATGACAAAGGAAGAGTATCAAGGCGAAATTAGTTTCCTCTGCTCTGCTCTGCCTCACTTTACTGTTTATTCCATTCAAATTTTCAACCCCTTGGTAATAAACCTGATAAAGTTTGGCATTATTTTCCTCTTATAACAACATATCTGAAGGGACCATTCAAGAAGTACTTTAGGCTATTTTAAACACTTTTTCCACCCCTTCCCTTCTTCGTCACTGATCATCACATAAAGCTTAAAACCTCCAGGATTACGTCACCAATACGAATAACCACCCCCAATTTTGATTCAAACATTTTTTCTTTAATTTCATTTGATAAAAGCCTCAAAGAACGCACAAAACTTAACAATATAATATTTCAAAAGACTTAACAGAACAAATTTCTTGATCTTAAAACAAGGGAAATAGGGCGATTCTTCATGAAAATAGGGGTATAAATTCTGTTTAAAAACTTATTTTATAGGTACCATATTGTATTAATTATCAAAGGCTTCAGATGACAAGTCAAAATGTATTGCAGTATCATCAAAATAGTTGAATTTTCAAACAAAAAAGGTCAATTTTCTACCAAACAGTAGAATTTACAACCGAGTAGTTGAACTTTTAACCAAAAGGAATAAATTGTCAACAAAATGGTCGAACCTTTAACCAAATAGTTATATTTTTAACCTGCAAAGATAAATGAAATGAATATTTAACAAAAAATATTTAACCAATAAAAGACTTAAATTTTAATTGTTCAATTATGGAAGATTTTTCAATCAATCGAGAAAAAAATTTTCAACCAAATTATTGTATTTTCAAACCAAAAAGAAGAATTCTCTAGACAAGAGTTGCATTTTCAAACAGAAAATAAGAATTTTTAACCAAAAAGGTCATTTTCAATCAAACAATTGAATTTTTGACCCAAGTAGCTTAATTTTTAACTAAAACCGACTAATTTTCAACCAGAAATGAAATTTCAATTCGCAGTTGAAAAATTGATCGTTACCCCCCAACTTTCAACCAAGTAGTTGAATTTCCAATCAAACAGATGAATCATCAACTAATAAAATGAATTTTTTTAAATTATTTTAATTATCACCCAAAAAGTTGAATTTTGATTCAAAAAGAATAATTTTCTACCAAAATAAATGAATTGACCACAAAATACATAAATTTTCAACTAAATCTTTTAATTTCCAACTAAAAACGCGCACTTTTTGAACAATAATAGAATAGTTATATTTTGAGTTTATAAAATTGATTTGAAACAAAAGAAAAACGAATTTTCAACAAACTAGTTCAATTTTCAACCAAACAATATTTCATTAGTCATAGAATAGCTACATTTTCAGTTAATAAAATTAAATTTCAACAAAAATAAATCGTCAGTAAAATAGTTAAATTTTTAACCACAGATATGGATGTTCAACGAATATAATAATTTTTATTTAAATCAGATCAATTATCAATTAAGGAATTGAATTTTAATTCAAGAGCATTAATTTTTTGCCAAAAAAAAGGAATTGACAACAAAAAATATACATTTTCAGTCGTGGAATAGTTACATTTTCAACCAAAAGAAAAATTAATTTTCAACAAAATAATTAAATTTTAATTCAAAGATATGGATCTTCAACTGATAAAATGAATCTTTTACAAAGCAGTTCAATTATAATGTTTAATTTCGATTTGAGAAGATTAATTTTCTACCAAAGAAGACAAATTTACAACAAAATAACTTACACCTTTAACAAAATTGTTGCATTTTCAACTAACTTGTGGAATTCTTAACTAAAACCGCGCAATTTTTAATTAATAATGGAATTATTACATTTGCAGTTAATAAATTTAATTTGCAACAAAAGAAGGATGAATTTTCAAGAAACTAGTGGAAATTTTTACCACACAGATGGATCTTCAAATAATAAAATACATTTTCAACAAAGTAGTTCTATTACCAACCAGGGAGTTCAATTTTTATTCATGAAAATTAATTTTCTACCAAAAAATACGAATTTAAAACAAAATACATACATTTTTACCAGGCATAGAATAATTACATTTTCAGTTGATAAAGTTATCTTTCAACAAGCCAAAGGAATAAATTTAAAAAAAAAATGAATAAATTTTTAACAATGAATTTTAAAAATGAATATAAAAATTTAAAAATTAATTTTTAACAATGTAGATCAATTATCAACCAAGCAATTAAATTTTAATTAAAGAAGCCTAATTTTCTACCAAAAAAGATGAGTTGACAACGATATACATACATTTTCAATCAGTTATGGAATAGTTACATTTTCAGCAAAAAAATCAATTTTCTACAAAAAAACGTAATTTTCAACAAAATGATCAAATTTTTAACCAAAGAGATGGATCTTTAACTATTAAAATGAATGAAAAGTAACCGAAAAGTAACAATAATGTAGCAAAAAAGTAACCAAAACGAAAGATTTTTTACCAAAAAAGACAAAGTTTCCACCAAAATTATGAATTTTCAAAAAAAAAATTTATGTTTAGGAAAGTAGTTCAACTTTTGACAGAATGGCTCAATTTTTCTGACTAAAAAAGACGAATGTACTTTTAAACAGAAGGGTGATTTTCAATCAAGAAGATTAATTTTCTACCAAAAAAGACGACTTTTCAACAAAAAAATAAAGTTTTAACAAAAATCGTTCAACTTCCAAACGAATTTCAACCAAAGAAGATAAATTCTCATCAAAAAATATAATACATAGCTCGATATTTCAACAAGAACAATTTAAATTTTAAATTAAAAACTAGCAATTTTAGATGAATCGCAATGTTTATCAGGATTCATGATAATTCATTTGATAGCCCTTTTTATACGTTTTACATAGGAACTAATTATTATTTTATTGTTATTCCCCAATTTTCTCGGCTCTAAAGTGCCACATTTACTGAAAAAATTTGAATTTTTACATTCTGCACAAATTTTTAAATAATGCGATTAATGAATTAATTCATTTCGTTATTCCGGGCAAAAAATGATACCAAAAGTAACCTTTTCATAAAATAAGTAACTTCTTAGTAACCGTGGGTGAAAAAAGTAAGTAAGTTACTAAAAAGTAACCCGTTCCGAGCCCTGCATAGTGCATATTCTTAACCAAAAGAGATGATATTTGAATTAAAAATATAACAATAGACTTTTAAAAAAAAAAGAATTAATTTTCAACGAAAAACAGCTAGAATTTGTTATTGGGTTCTATTAATTCAGTTCGCATTTAAGTGAAAAAGGGGAAGTTTCTGGAAAACAGGGGAAAAAGGAGGAATTCTCTAATAAAGGTGTAAAGAGAGAAATGGGGGATGGAGATGTCATTCTGCATTAATCCCTCCCCTTACGTCACAAATCTTCAAAAACATGCTACCCCCCCCCCTGGTAATGGGAGATAGTTTTTAAACATGACCACGGTTATGTATATAATTCCGGTCATTAAACAAAAATATTAGCAGGGTCACACAAAACCTTTTAGAAAAAAAACCTTATAGAAATGAGTCATTTTTCAATCATCCACTGTGATTTATTCTAAAATCAATATTTTGAAATTTGTAAATTGTTTCAATGATACTCAATATATACATGGTTTCCAAAAAGTAACGAAACACCTAAATAATTTTCCAGGTAAAATATTTTTCAAAAAGGTCAAGGTCATTCTTGAAGTAACTTTTGAAGAGAAATCCAGTAATGACCTTTAATTTGACCTTGACCTTCAAGGTTATTTCAAGGTCAACTTTGTTTTTTCAAGTGGGAACCCCTTTTTTTGACGACGGCAATCGAAAGAGCGGGAAATTTTACGTCCAAACATGTACTCAGATCATGGATCAAGGATGACCTTGGACTTCAGCTGAAGGTTATTAGGCTTGACCCAGGTATGGTTCGGGTCCAATCTGTACTGCTTCGGCTCAGGTGTTTACGAAAAAGTTCGAGGTCATTCTTGGAGTAACTTTCAACAAGGAATCCAGTAGTGAGCTTAAATTTGACCTTGAAAATGGCCTTCAAGGTCGAAAAAGTGTTTTAATTAACAAAAATTAAAGTTCAAGGTCACCCTTGACTAATTAACTGAGTACATTTTTGGACGTAAAATTTCCCGCTCTGTCGATTGCCGTTGTCAAAAATAGCGGTTCCCACTCGGAAAAACAAAGTTGACTTTGAAATTACCTCAAAGGTGAAGCTCAAGGTCAAATTCAAGGTCACCACTGGATTCCTTGTTAAAAGTTACTTCAATAATGACCTTGACCTTTTTGAAAAATATTTTACCTGGAAAATTATTTAGGTGTTTCGTTACTTTTTGGACACCCTGTATATATTATCTGTTGAGGTGAAATTCAACAATAAAAATCTGTGGACCATCATATCTTTCGTATTGTTGAATGTTATATTTTTAACTGTTTTTGTGACACACCTCTCATGAGGCTCCACAGGTTGTGCTTCCACACTTTCTGAATCCATTTCAAACCGCTTTTTTTTCTTGTTTTTTTCCTTGCAACTCAGAACTTTTTTCGGTGATCCCCTATCATTTGAAAAATTAGTTGCTTCTTTTCTTCGTTCTTTGTGAGGAATTTACTGAAAGTAAATTAAAAGCTTTGTTGGTATACTGGTCTAATCTTCTTTCAACCCTGTTGTATGATTAACTGATGCTATTGAATACCAACCAGGTGAAAAAATTAATTTAAATATGTTAGCTTCGTTGGTATAATTCTACTACTTGGTATACTTTATGAGTACACAAACAAAGCTATCCTCTTTTAATTAATTTTCTTACCTGGTCGACATCCAAGAATATCAGCTAATTTATTGAAAATAGTTTCAAGAGTAACATCTCGTTCAGAACAACCATTGACCTATTTCAATGATTTCATTGTCTCTCTTTCTTCCTGACAAGATTTGAGCGTTTCCCATTCTTCAACATCTTCTTTTAAAAATAAAATGTCCAACGAGGGGTTGAAAACTCGACCGATTGGGTGTACATCTACTTCTGACTTCAAGATACTTCAGGATATTTCCATGACTTCAGAAGATTTCAAGTGAATTTACGTGACTTCATGTGAATTCAAGTGACTTCAGATATTTCAGGAGATTTTAAGTGATTTCAGGAGAATTCAAGTGACTTCAAGCGAATTCAGGTGATTTCAAGTGACTTCAGATATTTCAGGAGATTTCAAGTGATTTCAGGAGAACTCAAGTGACTTCAGGTGATTTCAAGTGACGTCACGTGACTTTATGTGAATTCAAATGGCTTCAGATATTTCAGGAGATTTCGAGTGACTTCAAAGGGGCCATCCATATACCACGTGGACAATTTTTTACTACATCTTCACTCCCACCCCTGCCCCTCGTGGACAAGCGTGGACTTCTGACGAACCCTCTTCCCCTGGCTCCTCTGTCCACGTGAACTTATTTCATATTTTATGAAAATATAGTTATTCTAGGTATTCAAAAGCTACGAAGCCAAAAGGAGCTGTGAATTGCATGAGAATTCGGTTTTGCTTAAAAAGATAACGGGATTCCACGATAGGATGGTCCAGAAATGCGTTGGAAAATTGTTTTTTTTTTTAATTTTCATGCATATCGTCCCCAAATTTTTTTGAATCCACAAAAAAATAAATGCGTTAAAAAAAATGATATTCAGATTTGTGGGTGATTCTGAACCAATCTATTTAGATTATTACATTTTCCGAAAAGTGAGGTAGTTTGATGTCTGGTTTTTAATTGTGAATCCTGGTGATGCTCATTTTGCATACAATTATTCATGAAAAAGTATATTTATTTTTGACCTTTAATAAAAAATGATATTCGGAGTTTCCGCCAGCCCCATGAAGTTTAACACATATTTCCCAGAAGAAAAAAATACGTTTTTGTACATTTTATTCAGAATTGTCAATATTAGGTGAATCGAGATAAAACTCAACATTGCTCTTCACAATTAGCTATAGCATACAAATAAATAATTAGTTTTCAAATATCACCCCCATATGTTTGTTTTATACTGTCCCAAAAACAGCCCATAAGTGAAAAACTGGGTTTCGCGAGTTGCTGGTGCTAATTATGATTTTTTTGCGGTTATTTTTTTAACAAATTGTTTCTAATACCTAAAATACTACTTCTCACTGATAATTAGATGTTTACATGCATTGTTTCGATAAATTATTATTGTTTTTAGCAATTTTCTCTTAAAATACAGTTAGAAAGTCACGGTTTTTCCGAATTTTACAATTAAAGTGAGATGATAAATAAAGCAAGTTAACAAACATAATTGTTAAAACAAGTTATTATTGTTTAATACTGTCTTCTCTTAGATCATTGCTAGAAAGTTGCGGTTTTTTCTTAAATTTTTAACTTTGGTTCGGCTTTTTAGTTATGAACAAATAATAAATAAACAATAGAGAGAAGAATTTTTTAAACAATCTTTCATTTATGAGTATATTTTTCTGAAATAAAACAGATATTTGAAATATTCTTCAAATTTTCCAGATGGATCATATTATAAATTTAAATTTTTCTTGAAGTAGTTACTGATAACTGAAAAGTTAAAGAAAAGCTGAAAAATTCAGAAAAACCCGCAACTCTTTAGCATTTATCTAAGAGAAGGTAGTTATGAAGCATAATAAATTGTATAAAAAATTATGTTTATTAAGTTACATTATGATCTCACTAAGTAAAAAGTAGACAAAAAGTCAACAAATTTCAGAAAAAAACGCAGTTCATAACAATAATAATTTGTTAACAAAATTATTTTTGTTGAATTTCAGTCACTATTACCATACTCTAACTGAAAAGTAGAAGAAGAGTTGAAAATTTCAGAAAAGACCGCAACTTTCTAACAGAATATCATTAAAAATAATAATAAATTGTTTTAAACAATTATTTCTGTTAAATTCAGTTGATTATTGCCTTGCTCTAACTTGAAAGTTGAAAATCAGTTGAAAAATTCAGATAAAACCGCGACTTTTTACCTCCTTTCAAAGATAAAATAGCTATAAACAGTGATGAATTATTTAAACATTAAATTATCACAGTGAAGTAATATTTTATGTATTAGAAACATTGTTTACCAAAAGAAATCTAAAAAAAAATAATATTCATCGCCAGAAACTCGCAATACCTAATTTTTCACTCATGGGGTTTATTTGGGACCCTATAAAACAGACTTATGTGGGTGAATTTCAAACAGTAATTTCTTATTCGTATTCTATAGCTCATTCTGAAGAAAATTTTTCAGGGTCAACTCGATACACCTAATGTTGACGATTCTGAATAAAATATACAAAAACGTCTTGATTTCTTATGGAAAATACGTGTTAAACTATACGGGGCTTGCGGAACCTCTGAATATCATTTTTTTCAAACGCATTTACTTTTTTTGGATTTGAACGAATTTTCCGGCGATGCATGAAAATTGAAAAAACAAATTTTGGACCGTCTTAGTCCACGTGGACTCTGGATCGACCCCTTCGGCCCCCCTCGTGGACCATCGTGGGCTTTTGCCATACCCCCCCCCCCTGGGAAAAGGGGCCCGGGGTTATTTGGGGTCACCCATATGATTTAGGTGATTTCAAGTGTCTTCACATGAATTCACGTGAATTCGAATGACTTCAGATATTTCAGGTGATTTCAAGTGACTTCAATTGAACTCAAGTGACTTCAATTGAACTCAAGTGACTTCAAGTGAATTCAAGTGACTACAAATGAATTCAAGTGACTTCAAGTGAATTCAAGTGACTTCAAGTGACTTCAGATATTTCAGGAGATTTCAGATTTTTCAGGAGACTTCAGGAGATTTCATTACAAGTGTACACCTGTCTTCACGAGTTGTCAACCCCTCGGTGTCCAATTTTAGACCGTGGAATAAAAAAAAAGATGTATGACCAAAAAAAGTCAAGTGACTCTTTTCAGCGGTGTAACCTTTTTTCTTTGTACTTAATGGTTCTAATTTTTTTCTGATCTCAGGGGTATCCTTTTAAACGACAAGCCACTAGGCACTTGGAAAATAATCAAAAGGTAACCATTTATTGGTTCAGATACCACAGTTGTCGCGAAATTGCAGTACACTTAGAAATTTTTTTTTTATTCAAACAAACATTTGTTTAAACCTATATCAAAGATAGAATTTGTTTGATTAAAATAAAATTCATTTGAGTTAAACAATAGTGTGTTTGAATGAAATAAAGTTTATTCAAATCAAAAAAATGTTTTTGTAATTGAATGAAATATTTGTTTGACCCTATAGCAGAGAAAAAATCTGATTCAAACATTTTTCTGAGAGTAAGAGCTGCTTTAAAAATTTTTCCTGCTGCAGAAGTTTTGCTCGATACCTCATGCGAGGTATGTTATTTAAAACAATTGGAAACATAACATTAACAAATACAAAACATAATGTGTTTCACATGTTTTTATTTGCAGATTTGCAAGAGGAATACGAATGTACTTGTAAATTTGATGAAAACATTTTATTTGATCAATCTCTCTAGCGATCACCCCAAGTGAAGAGCCTCACAAAATTGTTATGTATGGTTCTCCACTTGGGCCCATTAGTATCCAAGATCTTTGTTTCAGGCGTCATTCATTCTACTGTCACTCTGTTTACAAACTATTTGTCGCCACACTTTTCTGTCCTGGCATACTACTCTAGCTTCCTTCACGTCCATGAATTTTTTCATGCAAGCTCTTGTGTTTCTATGGCTTCTTATGTCTCTACGGATTAATGTCTTATTTACAGATTCTAACCATTCTTTCGGCGGTCTACCTCTGGGCATTCTGCCATTTACTTTACCTTTATACACTTGTTTGGTCAGTCGTTCATCTTTCATTCTTTCAAGATGTCCGAACCATCTTAACTGATTTCTTTCCCATGTGTCAACTATTGTCTCTTTTGCACCACATTCTTTGAGGATGGTCTCGTTTCGGACTTTGTCCATCAGTGTTTTCCCGCATATTATGCGCAGAGGTTTCATGCCGATCGCGTTAATTTTACTCCTGTCCTTTTCTTGACAGGTCCATGTCTCGCTACCGTATAGTACAGTCGGTACGAATATAGAATTGTGTATGGCCATTTTAGCTTTTTTTGATATGTTTTTATTTGTTAGGATGTACCCTGCTCTACCGATAACCTGTTTACCCTTATTTATGCGCCTATCTAACTCCCCATCTATTTTTCCGTCGCTAGTGAATAGACTACCTAGATATACGTACTTGTCAACTTGTTCTAATCTCTCATCATTTAGGACAATGTTGCACATTGTTTTCTCACTCTTTCCCTCAAACACCATGATTTTTGTTTTATTTACGTTAATTTTGAGTCCCATGTCCTTCATGCTTGTATGAAGTTTATTCAACATTCTTTGCAAGTCCTCGACTGATTCTGCCATAACAATCTTGTCATCTGCGAAAGCTAACCCACGTACCTTAACTGTTTCGAGATCTACACCTTCTTCGTCGAAGAGTGCAGTTCTTAGACACTTATCCATGAATATGATAAATAGCCACGAGGACATAACGCATCCTTGTTTCACGCCTTGCGTAATATCGAACCAGTCACTCAGTTTCCCGTTTACCCTTACGCTCGCTTTACTACCTGTAGAGTAGAATGGGGTCAAATAGGTATGGGGGTACAATAGGTATATGGCATTATCTTTGCTATGTTATTGCAGAGGTTGCTCGTGTTGCGTGAATTAGATACATGGTAGAGAACATCGTTGACGACTGTCATTTCGGCTGTCACCGTCGATCAGCTGTATTAGTTACGGCGTCGTTTATTTTTTCGCGTGTTGTTCTGCGAAAACGCATTGTCTTTCGTCCTCAGTACAGTACATTTAATCAATGTAAAAAATTGTCAAGTGAGTTTTTTCTTACGTAAAAATTATTGCTGAACACGAGTTTTGTGTTGGTTTTTCGATATTTTTGGTTTTAAAAAAAATACAGACATCAACATGAAACATACGCTTGGGGGCACGATAGGTCAGCCGTTTGGGGACACTATAGGTCACTACTATAATGTAAATTTGAATTATTCAGACAGGAAAATGGTGCGTAATTTTGTGCGAAAAACGCCAAAACGAAGTGAAAAATTCGTTAATTAATTGTATGTATACCATTAAGCCATTTCACTTTCAGGGTAGGCGTGACACTACCCGATTTGGGTAGTGTTTCTAGGTGGATAGTTTCTTGTAGTATATAACTACAAGTGTGGGCTCACCACGCCCATAATATGCCAACAGCACGCAGTATTCTCGAATGGTCACCCATCCAAGTACTAACCGCGCCCAACGCTGCTTAACTTCAGTGATCTGACGAGAACTGGTTTTTTCAGCGTTGTATGGCCGTTGGCCATGACCGTTAATTAATTAATTAATTAAAGCAGCTGCTGAAAAAAACACGTTTTTTAAACATTTCCTTTCGCGTTTTCATGATTTTTCACATCATTTGCCACCTCCTCATTTTCTGACCTGAATGACGTCAATGGATACCATTTATTATTTGTGTTATTAATTTTTAAATAATCTGCAGTGTTCATACTCTTCAAATAAAAGTTGAACCGCTGATTTTCTAGACGTGTACATTGTTTTATTTAACCTAGAATATAGTGACCTATCGTACCCCCAGATTTTAAAAACATAAAAAAAAAGTACCTTCGCCTTATTGGGTTTAGCTTGAAAAATATTTAGCCAGACATAAAATCATTATTGCCAAAATGTTGCCAGATGTATAACCTTTCCAACGAGTGCTTATTTGTCAAAATCAGTGCAAAAACGCCATCGCACGAGCTCGCCAAAAAAAACTGACCTACTTGACCCCACTCTACTCTATATATTGTTTTTATTGCTTGCAGGAGCCCTCCATTTACTCCGTACTCTTTAAGAACTTCCCAAAGTTTACTTCTATTTACCGTGTCGAATGCTTTTTCTAGGTCAACAAATGCACAGAAAACTTTCTTTCCTACTCTCAAGCTTTTTTCTGTGATCTGTCTTAGGCTAAATATCTGATCTGTACATGATCTTCGTGGCATAAAACCACTGTGGACTTCCCATATCTTTTCTTCTGTGATTTCCATTACCCTACGAATAAGTATTTTTGAGTATATTTTACTTACGGTACTTAGTAGGCTGATACCTCTGTAATTACTGCAGTTGTTTTTATCTCCCTTTCTTTTGTATATTGGTACGATAATCGCTTTTTTCCAATCGTCTGGGACTTTCCCCGTCTCGATACATAAATTTATTAATTCGCACAACCTGTGAGGTATGTACTCACCACCGTATTTAAGCATTTCAGCACTAATACTGTCTATGCCAGCAGCCTTACCGTTTTTCAAGTTCTTAATTATGTCTCGGACCTCAGCGACACAGACTTTTTCAATTGGGTTTTCTAATGCATTATGTTCTATGTCGCAGTTTTGTTGTCCTATATCTTCACCTCCTAATAGTTCTTTAAAAGAGTCTTTTAAAGCGTCTACTATCTCGTCTATATCATATAGCATTTCACCTTTGCTGTTTCTCATGCTGGCAAACTCTGTACTCTTACTTTCCTTCAACTGTTTATATAATAGTTTCATAATTCCTTCAAAGTAGTTCTGTATTTTGTTCTCTTCTTCTGTTCTGATTTTTTCTTTACTCTCCTTGACTAGTCGTTTCATTTTCCTCTTTTTGTCTTTGTAATCATTTTTGAGTCTATTTCTCTCCTCATCGCTAAGACCTGTCATGTTTAATGTTCTCTTGTGAGCTTTTTTCTTTTCTTGCTGGGCTGCTTGAATTTCATCATTCCACCACGCATCACCAGACTTTCTTCCTACCACTGCCGTACCACACACTTCAATTGCAGTTTTAACAATGATATCCCGTAATAAAGCCCACGCGCCCTCTATATCTTTATTGCTCGTAAGCGCTTCCCAAGTTGCCCTGTCTATGCGTTCGCTTAACATATTTTGAAAATCTATTCGCACTTCCGGTTTTTGTAAATTTTCAATCTTCATTCGAGTTTGTTTCGTTTTTTCTGTTCTCTTTCTTTTCCATCCCCGGCCTAAGTTTATTTTAGAGATTAAAAGACAATGATCAGTATTGCATTCGGAACCCCTCATGACTCTTGTATCTTTGACTAGTTCTCTTAGTCTTTCATCCGCAATAACGAAGTCAATTACACTGCGGTTATTTCCATTACACCAAGTGTACGTGTGGATCATTTTATGTCGAAACCAAGTATTGGTAATAAATAGGCCCTTTTCTAAGCATAAGCTAACTAATTTTTCCCCGTTATAATTTTTTCTTGGATCCCCAAATTTACCTAGTACCCTTTCTGTATCTGTATCCTGACGTTGAACGCCGACCCATCCGTTCATATCTCGTAGCAGAATTATTCTTTCACCTTGATCGCAAGTACTTATTGTGTCATTTAAAGTGTCCCAGAAAGCGTCTTTGACTTCTCGCGGCTCACTGTCAACTGGGGCGTAGCACGCTATGATGAATAACCTTCTGATTCCTACCTTCATTCTAGCCCACAACAATCTGGGAGATACAAAATCATGATCTTTGAGATGCTGTCTTGCTTTTTCATTCATAATTAAACCGACCCCTTGACTACGATTTGATTCACTACCTACTCCTGACCATATTTCAAAACCGCCTTTCAACACCCCATTTTCTATGTTTCTACTTTCGCAACCCTTTTTCTTCGTCTCAGGTACACATAAAATATCTAGTTTCCTTGCATGCATAGTTTCTCGTAGTTCTCTTATTTTAAGGTCATTCACTCCTCTAGCATTCCAGACACCCAGTCTCCATTCATCGCCTGAAACTCGACCTTTACGTTTACCGTGTGTATGCATTTCGTCAATCCAAGTTTCAGTCCATTCCGAGGCTACTTTATTGTTTGTATTATTCATGTTTAGATTGTACACCCAACTATCACCTTTATGCGCGAAATTTGTTTTGCGAGCCGAAATCATGTCCAAGTTAAGTTATTATTCGTCGTACGGTGGATAGTCTATCTGTAACGTCAGTCCCACCAATACTTCTGTTACTGCGTGGGGGGGGGGGAGGACAGAGAAAGGAAACCGAGAGTCTCAATTGGTTGGTGATTTATGCTGAGAAGGTTACCAGCCTTCAGCAGCGTTGTATTTGATAGGAGTTAATATGTGCCCAAAGCCGAATCCTGGCCTACCTCTAAAACAGGAGCCAATAAGTCTTTTTTTTTTAATTTGAAAAAGAGTTATATATAGATATAGATGAAATTTGCTCCTGGTTGAAATATTAAAATAGTTATAATAATTGAACTGCAATAATATCAGTTTTAGGGAGAATTTAAGATGCATTTAGGAGTCTTTGAAAATGACGCGTCAATGCAATATTATAATTTTTAATCCCTGGCAATTTGCGAAAAGCTTTAACATGTGAGGATTTCTTGAAAATTTTGAAATTTCTTCGAAACCATCAAAAATCAATTGAAAATTCCTACTAATGGAGAGCGGAAAAAATCGTAAAATATTTGAAAATCTTTGAAATTTCCTGAAGCGTTATTATTTTCTTCAAATAGGCTCTTTAGGTTTGAAAAAGAGTTATATATAGACATACATTAAATTTTTTCCTGCTTGAAAGCTTAAAATAGTTATATTAATCGAACTGCAATATTATAATTTTTATTGGGAGAGTTTAAAAATGCATTTAGGAATCTTTGAAAATAAGGCGTGAAGGGAGACGCCATCAGTTTAATTTTCGAGTTTTCGAACACCTCAAAATATCTTCAACGATTTGGGGGGCGGCCCCCCCCCCTAAACCAATTCTATCATTACATGAAGAAAAATTTCACTTCAGCAGAAATTAATATGAATTGGTATAAAATGAAGAAAAACTTATCTTTTTAAAGCAGGTTGTAGGTTACTCCATTTTCAGTAAACTTCCAAAATTACACTCTGGTTACGCGGTTATAAAATCTTGTATGAATATTTTTATATACAGAAACAAAGTTTATTGAAAAATAATCAAACTGTAAAACCCCGAAAGGGAAATGGCTTAATGGTATAATAATAATATCATTACATTCTATCCTACAATAGCAGCTCGGCTACAAATCGTGGATCTTTTTCAAAAACTTGATTTATGAAGTTATTATTATAGCATTTTCTACCTAAATTGGAAGAAATTCCACTCATCCATTTAGCTTTGGCCTTTCCAAGCATAATTATGCTAAAAGCAGTCACTCAAAAGTCAATACTCAATGGTCTCTGAAAAAGAGTAGAGTCAAAAGTATACTGCTTTTCTGATAGTTTATTCATCCCCCTTTATATATAAAGCACATTAATGAAATACGTTTTACTTTTGATAAACTCTCGCACGTTCTGGATTATACGCATTTTCAAAGAACGACGTGAAAAGCAATTAGGTGGATAGGAACATATTGGATTTTTATATACTTTCGCGGCGGTCTTTTTCCTGATTCTTTCCTCAGTAATTTTGTTTCCCCTTACCATACATATTTAAAAACCAAAATTCGAACTTTGTAACATTTCTAATATGGAATATTTTATAAGATGGAATAAAAACTGTACAATTTAAATTTATTTTTCTTTATTATGAAAAAAGTGACCTATTTAAACCGAAAAAGTGTCCAAACGTGAATAATTTCTAATCCAAGAAGTGAGTAAAAGTTACCAATGTGCATTATAAATGTATCTAATGTTCTTTTAAATTGAAAAGAATTAATGAATTCAGGATAAATTCATAAGACTTTAAAACAATTCAAGTTAAATTTAAAAGAATTTCAAAAAATTGCAAAAAGTTTAAGAAATTCAAAAAGTTCCATTAATTTCAGTAAAATAGGATAAAATTCCAAAAAAATAGAAGGTGAATTGAAAAAAATTCACATGAATTGGAAACAATTCAAAAATGTAAAAAAATCATTGAATTCAGTAAGTTTAAAATAAGTTTATAAAAATTCAAGCATATTCACAAGAATGTGATGAAATGCCGAAGAATTCAAGGACTTCAGGAAGAATGAAACAAAAACTAAGAAAATATCCATTGAATTGAGTAGAATTTAGTGCATTTAGGAGAATTCGAGTAAGTTAAAAAAATTCAAGAGAATTCAAGAGAATTATTAATTATTCAGGATGAATGAATAAGGATTCTGTATGAATTCCAAATGAATTAAAATAAATTGAAAAAAATATTTGAAAATCTCTTTAAATCTTTAAAATCCTACGAAAGCCCTCACTTCTTGTGAATTGATTCTTTCAAATCCACTAAAATATAATAAAATTACGTGAAATTTTATGAAAACTGATATTTGCTGCAATACAGAAAAATTGTGTTTAAATACCTTGAGAGGTTTTAAAATACTTTAAAGTATTTAAAACTCTTTGAAATTTCTTGAAACCCTTTGAAACTTTTCAAAGATCTTTAAAGTTCCGTAGAATTTATGAAAATCCCTTAAAATCTTTACAAACCTTTGAAATCCCTTTTATTTATCGAAATCTATTGAAAATTCCTTGGAATCCTTTAGAATATCCTAAAATCTTTAAAGTACCTTGAAATATTTTAAAATGTGAAATAACATGGAATTTGATATTTCCTGAAATACTGGAAAATTGATTAAAATACCTTGAGAGCTTTTAAAACACCTTCAAATCATTGAAATCCTCTGAAATACCATGAAATCCCTTGAAATCATGTAAAATATCCTAACAACTTATAGATCTTATAAAATCGTTGCATATCTTCCAAAATTTTATAAAATTCTTCACAACCCCATGAATTTAATTTATCTTTAAAAATCATTCAAGTCCTTGGAAATTCTCAGACAATTTTCAATTTTCTTGAAAATGTTTTTAATCTCGTGATAATTCTTTAGAATTTCAAAAAGTACCGTGAAATATTTCACATCCTTTAAAATCTTTCAAAATTCTATGAAACTTTTGAATGCTCTTGAACATTTCTTAAATTTTTTTTTAATATCCGATAGTTTTTAAAATCCTTTAAAGTCAGTTTAAATGAATGAAATATATTAAAAATACCTTTAAATATTTAAAAAAATTTAATCTTTAAAAATTCCTTGACATTTTTTAGAGCCCTTGAGAATGCCTTGAAATAACTAAAAATCTTTTAAATTCTTTGGAATCATTTCAAAGGATTAGAATCTATTAAACATTCATGGACATCTTCAAAATACCCTAAAATATTTCAAATCCTTTAAGATCCATTGAAACTTTTTAAACCTCTTTAAAATGCCTTAGAATTATTTAAAATACCCCTAATTATTTTAAATTCTTTGAAATTCCTCAAAATTATTTAAATAAATAAAAAAATTCCTTGGAATCTTTTGAAATTCCCTAAAATATTTCAAACCCTTTGAAATCTTGTAAAATTCCTAGAAAAGTTTTAAAGCTCTTGAAAATTTCTTCGATTTTTTTTTCAATATCCTGAAATATTTAAAATACTTTGAAATATTTTGAAAGTCCTTGACATTTTTAAAGCTCTTGAAAATTCCTTGGGATTTTTATGAATCCCCTGAAATATTAAAAAAAAATTAAATCCTTTAAAATTTTTTAAACTCTTGAGCTCTTGGAAGTATAAGAATTACCATAAAATTTTCAAAATCTTTTGAAATCCCTTCAAACTATTGAAACATATTAAAAATATCTTGCAATCTGTCAAAATGCCCTAAAATATTTAAAAATAATTCAGGAAAATTCAGAAACAGATACAGACCTGAATTTAATAGTGGTTAATTTATTCAAAGAAAAGTAGTAAATGACTATAATGACTTCATATTGGAACTTGGAAATTTTGCTATTTCAAAAAAAAATTCCTGACTCCCTGACCAACAAAATTTTCTGACTTTTCTTTGATTTTGAGGTTTTCCCTATCTTTTAATAATCCTACTGTTCTATTGTTTGAAAATATCAATTTCAAAAAAGGGTTGAAAAAATGAATTTCATTGACAAAGACTAAAAATGAATAATTAAAAAAGAAGCTGAATTTAAAAAGATTTAAATTTGTTTTCTTTCTTGTGAGATTGACCAAAGTTTGTGGGGCCATCAAAGAAGCTGCGGTAGTCTGGTAGTTCTTAATCCAACGCTATGAGCGACGATAATTGATACGAATGGCGGGAGACGGTCGCCAGCAACCCTTTAAACGCGTTATCTGTCCTATAAATTAATAAAGTATTCTAAAGTTTATTACAACTTTAATGAAAATAATTATTAAATATTATGCGCGGTAATGTCAACCGCGGTGGTCGCGTCGAGGAAAGGCGAAGAAAGGGGTGGATACGACGAACCGGGAGTGAAACTGTTGTCTGAAGAATTAAAATATGACCCGCAGTGCGTTCTCATTCCGGCGGAAAATATGACATGACTGACATATAGCCGCGTTATCTTCCAGAAACTTATTCGCTCAACTTCAATTTGGTCGCTTTCAAATTTCGAGGACTTTATATTTCCATCCCTTAAGTCCAAATTTAAATAATTTAAAATTAATATCTTTTTATTGGGTTGCTTTTTAATTTCCCTAGCATCATTTATTGTATTCATGGACAAGTGTCTAAAAATGGCCCTCTTCGACGAAGAAGGTGTGGATCTCGGGAGAGTGAGGGTACGTGGGTTAGCATTCACATATGATAAGGTTGTTATGGCAGAGTCAATCGGAAACTTGCAAAGAATGTTTGAATACTGGATAATTATATTACTTATTTGGAAATTTTGATTCACACGATAGATAAACAAACTGCGAAACAGTGACCAAAAGTAACATTCACGCAGTGTTCCAAACTGCACAGATTTTCGACAAAAACTTATGCGATATATCGTGACTACATCTTCTTAGGAAAAGGAATGCTGAAAAAACTTGCCGTTTTAAAACCAGGCAATAAAGAAAAGCATTATTTTGTCTTCAATTCGAATGCAATGGATCGATTAGAGGAGAAAACTACCCTCCTTTGCGTATGAAAGCCAAAGCTCGTTACGACTATGACGGTTCGACGAATGCCGATAAATCAGGCAATGTTACGAATAACACCAAACGAGGGACGAGAGACAGCAAAGTGAGGTTGGAAACATCCCCTAGGAGTACAGCACCCCCAAAGTCCACCACCCCATCAGAGCTTTCCCCGACTCATTAAATACTCTGTACCCTTATCCAGGCTCTACATATATGCAGATATGTATTTTAAAACATCGATATCAACCTATAGAATCGCTGCCATCCATGCCATGATGCCTCGTTACTCACAGGGCGTATATTGCGTTATTTCACAATCGACGGTGATAAAAACTTCATATAGGTCTCTAAAAAAGGGCTCAAAGGGATGCAAAATTGTCAATAAACTTTAATAAAAATATGATCCTGGTCCTGAAAAATCAGTTTGTGGAGCGTGGTAGTCCGGTAAATACCCATCAAGAAGGATTTCGTAGGGCTAGTTTTGTATATGCTCTTCCATGATTATCACTGTCCTTCACCATCCCCCGAGAAAAAACCTCATCAACCCCTCTTCCTAAAATACAATTAATCCCCCAAGCCTTATCCCCCCTCGTTGAAATTTTTATAAATATTTTATTTTTTTATTTATAGTTTAGTTATTAGTATCACATCCCCCCCTCCCCACGAAAAGTAACGTAGCCCATATTTCTCTCAAAAAAGGGGAAAGAGGGTGATTTTGAAGAAAAATAGGAGAATAATAAGGGAATAAAATCTTTTCAATAAAATTAGTGTAAATACCATATTGAATTCAGCGTGAAGCACTTTAAGTTTCTAAGATTTTTAGATTTTCTAACAAAAAAATGAATTTTAAGCCCAATTTTGTTTTTTAAGTTCATGTTTTTAAAATTTTCGTCCAAAGTTAATTTTTCACCAAAAAGACGAATTTTTATCAAAACGGTTGAACTTTTAACCAATAGTTAAATTTTCAAGGCAAAAAGACGATTTGTTTCAATGACAGATAAATTTTCTACAAAAAA
>CAKNYM010053110.1:419403-445673 GCA_932195095.1 Andricus curvator
ATGTGTGTGTGTGTGTGTGTGTATAAAAATAGTTGAATTTTCAACCTAAAACAATCCATTTTCAATCAGATGGTCGAATCTTCCACCAAAAAAGATTAAAATTCAACCAAAAACAGTTACCAAAAAACGAATTTTTCAATAGTTGAATTGAATGAAAAAAATTGAATTTTCAACAAAAAAGATGAATTTTTAACCAAAAGGATGAATTTTCACCTCAGAAAGATGAATTTTGAATTTTTAAACGAATTTTTAACCTAGTAGTTAAATTTTCCACCGAAAATATGAATTTTTACCCAAAAAGATTAATTAGTTGCCAACAATATTAATACCCTACTACAAAAAGCAAAGTTTCAACAAAATACCGGAATTTTCAACCGAAAAGCTGAATTTTCAATTGAATAAGATACATGTTAAACGAAGCATGGAATAGTTAAATTTTTTGTCACAAAATTTATTTTCAACAAAACAAGAACGAATTCATAACCAATCAGTTAGATTTTCAAGCAAAATAATTAATTTTCGACAAAAATGACGAATCTTCAACCAAAAAAAAAAAATTTAACCGGATATTTGAATTTTCAGCACAAAAGCTAAATTTTCATCAAAATAGATGAATTTTCAAGAAAATAGTTAAATTTTCAACCAGATGAATTTTCAAACAAAAAGATTATATGTCTATCAAAAAAGATAAATTTTCAACAAAAAATGAAATAATTACATTTTCAGATACAAAAACTAATCATCAATCGAAGAAATGAATTTTCAACCAGTAAGATTAATTTTCTATCAAAAAAGATTGATTTTTAACAAAATAAATGAATTTTCAACCAAAAAGATGAATCTTCAACTAAAGAAGATAAATGTCAAACATAGAGTAGTTAATTTATCAGTTGAAAAAATTAATTTACAGCAACAAATTTTCAAAGAAATATTGAAATTAAAAAAAAGTGTTTTCAACTAAAATTATGAATCATCCGCCCAAAAAATGAATTTTAAACAAAATGGTTGAACTTTCACCTAACTAGTTGAACTTTGAACCAAAAAAGGTTTTTCCTTTAAAATCTCAACTTTTGAAATGAAAAATCTCATCTGAAATGATTTTCAAAACTATTATTTAAACGTAAATAATGAAATAAAAATATGAAAAAAGTGTTCTTTTTCATTTCTTGTAAAGATACCATTGTGACTGTTAATCAGCAGTAATGTTAGGTAATTGTGCTCGCGTTAAATATAAATTGAAATACTGTTGTATGCGTATGCCTTGATTAAATAAAATCTTACATTATAAATTTTGAATTTTTTTGAGTTACATTATGCAAATAAATGTAAAAATTTTCTTACGGTTGAACCTTTAAAATAATATTTTGATATGAAGTAAATCAATTTAATACATCTATGTGACAAATATGTCCAGAAAACGTAGCAAATGGAATTTTATAGAAAATTTGAATCACATTCAAATACTTGAATTTAATTCTATTCAACGGCCATACCACGCTGAAAAACCCAGTTCTCGCCAGATCACTGAAGTTAAGCAGCGTTGGACGCGGTTAGTACTTGGATGGGTGACCATTCAAGAATACTGAGTGCTGTTGGCACATCGTGGGTGTGGTGAGCCCACACTTGTAGTTATTTACTACAAGAAACTATCCACCTAGAAACACTACCCGAATCGGGTAGTGTCACGCCTACCCTGAAAGGGAAATTGCTTAATGGTATACTTCTATGAAAATACCTTGAAAATATATTTTTTATGTTTCTTAAATGTTAAAAGAATATTAAAAGTATGGTGTCGAATAATTCCATACGCGGCGAGACATATTTTGTTAAAAAGCAAAAAAATCTGCTAATTTTGAAGAATTGTAAGTATATGAAAAAATTGTGTCATTCGTCAAATCGTATAAGATTTTCTGTAAAATCTATAACAAAATTTTAGAAAATAAACCGAATTTTTTTGAAGATATATGCTGGTAGCAAAGCGAGTGTAAGGATAAATGGGAAACTGAGTGACTGGTTCGATATTATGCAAGGTGTTAGGCAAGTGAGGGTACGTGGGTTAGCGTTCGCAGATAAAGGGTTGTTATGGCAGTCAATCGAAGACTTGCAAATAAGGTCGAGCAAACTGAATACAAGCATGAAGAATATGAGCGTCAAAATCAACGTAAATAAAACAAAAACTATGGTCTTTGAAGGAAAGGGTGAGAAAATAATGTGCAACATTGTCCTCAATAATGAGAGAATAGAACAAGTTGATAAGTACGTATATCCAGGTAGCCTATTCACTAGTGATGGAAAGATAGATGGAGAGTCAGATAGGCGTATAAACGAAGGTAAGGAGGCTATTGGTAGAGCAGGGCCCACTATCAGAAGTAAAAATATATCAAGTAAAGCCAAAAGGGCAATACATAATTATATATAAGAGTAAAATTAACGCGATCACCATGAAATTCCTGCGTATGATATGCGGCGAAACACTGATGGACAAAATGAGTAATGGGATAATCCTCAACGAATCTGGTGTAGAGGAGACACTAGTTGACATATGTGATATTCTAATTCGAAGAGACATAAGAAGCCATAGAAACACAAGAGCTTGCATGAAAAATATGCATGGACGTGAAGAAAGCTAGATAGGTATGTCAGGACAGAAAAGTGTGGCGACAAATAGTTTATAAGAAGTGGAGTGAATGACACCTGAAACAAAAGACCTTGGATACTAATCGGCTTATGTAGGGAGCTCCACATGGTGACTTTGTGAGGCTCTTCACTTGTGGTGATCGCTAGAGAGATTGATCAGCAAACTGGGTCGGAGCAGTGTTGCGAAACGAACGTGTTATTTGAATAAATAACACCGGAATCCTAGATCAATCTAAAAATCTGCACCCCCTCCCCTAGATTACAATTTTCTAGTTTTCTTCTAAAAAATATGTGAGACATTAAAGTTTGGTCGTTTCTCTTTGGTGTCAAACATATTCAAATAGGCAATAGCATGATATGATTTATTTACCGATACTTTATGCGACAGTGCCAGTACGTATATTATTCGTGCATTCGTGCGATGGTTCGCTTCATATACTGTATGAATATTAACGCGAGCGCTCCCCACAGGGTACCACATATTCGCGATTGTGTACCAATACCAACATAGAAGAAGAAGTCTATATATAAATTTAGGCGGAAGTTATACGTTTCAGCTGGAAATCCTGCGGTGTCTTCCGCGACACCACAAGACCTTGAAGGGGTGGGCGCCAATATTCGAAATATCTAATATGCTTTTATACCTTCACCCCTGAAAGGGAAAAATGAGGGAGTGGATATATCCCGAGTGTATTGGCAATAAGAATGCCCGCGCGAAACTTGCGTTTCGACCCCATCCGCGAGATGCAAAGCAGCTTCCGGTCGGATTCGCCCAAGTGGCGGGAATCACGCGTGCATTTGAATCTCAGCCCCTTGCAGCCAATTCTCCGATCTCGTTATTGCCGCGATAAATATTTATCGACAAGGGCCCGATTTTTATATTTGGATTTAAGTGTTTATGTGTTACTTTATTTTTTCCGTATCTTTATTAAATAAACGTTAATGTAACTTTTCTCAGACTAATTTTTCCTTTTCGCTAACCATTAATGTTTAAAGACAACGAAGTCCTCCAGAGTCTCCCAGGAGTGGCTACATAGCCTGCTACGGGGAACTCCAGAGGCTCCTAAGAGGACCTCCAGATACTCCTACGAGGAACTCCAGAGGCTCCTAGAAGGACGTCCAGAGATTCCTTCCAGGAACTTCAGAGGCTCCTAGGAAGTTCTCCAGAAACTCCTTCCAGGAACTCCAGAGGCTCCTAGGAGGAGCTCCAGAGGCTCCTAGGAGGAGCTCCAGAGATTTCTTGGAGGAACTCCAGAGGCTCCTGAGAAGACCTCCAGAGACTCCTTCCAGGAACTACAGAGGCTCCCAGGAGGAGCTCCAGAGACTTCTGCGAGGATCTCCAGAGGCTCCTAGGAGGACCTCCAGAGACTCCTACGAGGAACTCCAGAGGCTCCTCGGAGGACCTCCAGAGACTCCTTTGAAGAACTCCAGAGGCTCCTAGGAGGACCTCCAGAGACTCCTTCCAGGAACTCCAGAGGCTCCTAGGAGGAGCTCCAGAGACTTATTCGAGGAATCCAGAGGCTCCTAGGAGGACCTACAGAGAATTCTTCGAGGAACTCCAGAGGCTCCTAGAAGGACCTCCAGAGACTGTTAACACGAACTCCAGGGCCTCCTACGACACTCTCCCTTTCCATCAATCCCTTTTCATTATTCGGGTTTCCATTCATCCATATCTAGATCCTCCCAAAATATATTTTAATTATTTTATTTTATTTTATTCCAATTCAATTCATTTGAGAAAACTTGCGAATATCTTTTTAGAATATTGGATTAAACTTGAAAAAAAAAATTATTAAGATACCTCACCTCACTTTATAAAAAAAAACGTTAATGGGATTAGGATTCTGCCTTAAAAATTAATCTAATTATTAGGCAATCTTGCCTTACTTTATCAAAAAAAAAACTTTATTGGGCGGCAGTCATTTATTGTTCTCTGGAATTCCATAGCCTATTTTATTTCAAAAAATAACATATTAAAACCGAAAATGCAGGTTGAATTCAAGAGAATTCAAACAATTGAAAACATTTTAATTTAATTAAAAACAATTCAAAACTATAAAAAAATTTATTGAATTCAATACGTTTTATATGAGTTCAGAAACATTCACAAGGATTCAAAAGAATTTGACAAAATTCGTAAAAATTCAAAAAGAGCTTAAAGTATTTCAGGAGGTAGAAAGAGTCCAATAAGTATGTGCATAGAGAAATAAAATTCTATTCTACTGAAAGACGAACTAAGTGAAAAAATTTCAAAATTAGAAAAAAAACATTGAATTGAGTAGAATTGAGTGTGTTCAGGAGAATTCACGTTGATTAAAAGAATTGAAGGAAATTCAACAAAAATATTGAAAGAATTCAAAATAAATAATTGAGAATGTAGGGTGAATTCCAAATGAATTCTAATCATTTGCAAAAAATATTTAAAAATCTCTTTAAATCTTTGAAATCCTGAAAAATTCTTTATTTCTTAAAAACAAATTCTTCAAAATCCATTAAAATTCATAAGATCGCTTGGAATCTTTTGAAATATCTTGAAACCCTAAAGGTCCTGTAATGGCATTTCATATTTTCCGAAATTCAAAGAAATTCTTCTAAAATTCATAAAATTTTTTTTTAATTCCTTACAATCTTTGACACTCTTATAAAAAACTTAATCTCTTCAAAATAACTTAGATTCTTTTAAAATACTCTAAAATATTTCTAATACTTTTAAATCACCTCAAATTATTGAAATCAATTAAAAATTCTTTGGAATCTTTTTAAATTTCTTAAAATATTTCAAAACCTTTGAAATCTTTTGAAATCCCTTGAAACTTCCAAAAGCTCTTGAAAATGTCTTGGAATTTATAAAAATACCTTAAAATCTTTAAATGCTTAGAAATCATTAAAAATTATTCAAATTTATCATAAATACCCTAAGGTATTTAAAAATTTGTTTAAACTTTTGAAACCCCTCGAGATTTTTTGAAGCTCTTGAGAGCTTCTTGGAATTTTTAAAAATACCCTAAAACTTTTAAATCCTTTGAAATCATTGAAAATTATGGAAATATATTATGAATACCCTTAGATCATTTAAATCCTTTAAAATCTTTCAAAACACCTTGAGATTTTTCAAAGCTCTTGAAAATTTCCTGGAATTTTTAAAAATATCCTAAAATTATTTAATCGTTTGGAATCATTCAAAATTATTCATATCTATCATAAATACACTAAGATATTTCAAATACTTTCAAACTTTTTGAAATCCTTTAACATTTTTCAAAGCTCTTGAAAAATCCTCTGCATAAAAAAAATATTATATACATTTGAAAATCTTTGGAATCCTAAAAAATTCCTCATTTCTTGAAAATAAATTTTTTGGAATTCACTAAAATATGATAAAATTCCGGAAAATTTTATTAAAATACCTTGAGGGTATTCGAAATCACTTAAAATCATTGAAATCACCGGAAATCTTATAAAATACCTTTTAACCTTTTAAAATACCCTAAATTTTTTTAAGGCCGTTGAAATCTTTTGAAATCCCTTGAAACCCTTGGAATCATTCAAATTACTTTAAAATCTTAAAAATTTCTTGAAATCTTTCAAAATAAAATAAAATAAAAATTTAGGTCAATTAAAAATGCCTCGGAATTTTGGAAATACCCTTAAATCTTTAAAATCCTTTGGAATGACTTCAAGTTTTTAAGATCTATTCAGAACATCCCAAGATATTTCAAATACTTTTAAATCTATTAAAATCCCTTAAAACTTTTTAAAGCTCTTGAAAATGCATTAGAATCTTCCAAATCAACCTAAAATCTTCATAATTCATCGAAATTCCTTCAATTTTTTAAAATCAATTTAAAATTCCTTGACATTTTTTAAAATTTCCTGATATATTTAAAATCCTTTAAAATCTATTAAAATACATTTGAATTTTTTTAAACTCTTAAAAATACCTTAGAATTTTTTTACCTGCCCTAAAATCGTTAAAATCCTCTAAAATTCCGTCAAATTACTTAAAATTAAAAATTCCTTGAAATCTTTTGAAATTCCCTAAAATATGTAAAATCCTTTGAAATCTTCAAAATCCCTTGAAACTTCTTCAAGGTCTTGGAAATGCCTTGGAATCTTTCAAATTAACCTAAAATCATCACAATTCCTCAAAATTCCTTCAAATGTTTTCAATCAATTTAAAATTCCTCTGCATCTTTCAAAATTTCCTGATATATTTAACATCCTTTAAAATCTATTGAAATCGATTTTAATTTTGTAAAGCTTTTAAAAATTCCTTAGAATTTGTTTAAATGCCTTAAAATCATTAAAATCCTTTGGGATTCCTTCAAATGACTGAAATCAATCAAAAATTCCTTGGAATCTTTTGAAATTCCCTAAGATATGTCAAATCCTTTCAAATCTTTAAAATCCCTTGAAACTTCTTAAAGGTCTTGAAAATGCCTTGGAATCTTCCAAATTAACCTATAATCATCATAATTCATCGAAATTCCTTCAAATTTTTTCCATTAATTCAAAATTCCTGGGCATCTTTTAAAATTTTCTGATATATTTAAAATCCTTTAAAATCCATTTGAGTTTTTTGAAGCTCTTAAAAATGCCTTGGAATTTTTTTAAATGCCCTAAAATCGTTAAAATCCTTTGGAATTCCTTAAAATTACTGAAATCATGTAAAAATTCCTTGGAATCTTCTAAAATTCCCTAAAATATGTCAAATCTTTTGAAATCTTTAAAATCCCTTGAAACCTCTTAAAGGTCTTGAAAATTCCTTGAAATCTTCCAAATTAACCTAAAATCTTCATAATTCATCGAAATTCCTTCAAATTTTTTCAATCAATTTAAAATTCCTCGGCATCTTTTAAAATTTCCTAATATATTTAAAATCCTTTAAAGTCTATTAAAATCGATTTTAATTTTTTAAATCTCTTAAAAATGCCTTAGAATTTTTTTAAATTCACTAAGATCGTTAAAACCCTCTGGAATTCCGTAAAATTACTGACATCAATTGAAAATTCCTTGGAATCTTCTAAAATTCCCTAAAATATGTCAAATCCTTTCAAATCTTTAAAATCCCTTGAAACTTCTTAAAGGTCTTGAAAATGTACTGGAATCTTCCAAATTAACCTAAAATCTTCATAATTCATCGAAAATCCTTCAAATTTTTTCATACAATTTAAAATTCCTTGGCATCTCTTTAAATCTCCTAATATATTTAAAATCCTTTAAAATCTATTAAAATCCATTTGAGTTTTCAAAGATCTTAAAAATGCCTTAGGATTTTTTTAAATGTCCTAAAATCGTTAAAATCCTTTGGAATTCCTAAAAATTACTGAAATCAATTAAAAATTCATTGGAATCTTTGGAAATTCCTTAAAATATGTCAAATCCTTTGAAATCTTTAAAATCCCTTGAAACCTCTTGAAGGTCTTGAAAATTCCTTGAAATCTTCCAAATCAACCTAAAATCTTCATAATTCATCAAAATTCCTTCAAATTTTTTCAATCAATTTAAAATTCCTCTGCATCTTTTAAAATTTCCTAATATATTTAAAATCCTATAAAATCTATTAAAATCGATTTTAATTTTTCAAAGCTTTAAAAAATGCCTTAGAATTTTTTTAAATGCACTAAAATCGTTAAAATCCTCTGGAATTCCTTTAAATTACTGAAATCAATTGAAAAGTCCTTGGAATCTGTTGCAATTCCATAAAATATGTCAAATACTTTGAAATCTTTAAAATCCCTTGAAACTTCTTGAAGGTCTTGAAAATACCTTGGAATCTTTCAAATTACCCTAAAATGTTTGAAATGTTTCAAAATTCCTTTAAAATATTGAAATGAGGTAAAAATTTCTTGGAATCTTTTAAAATTCCCTAAAATTTCTGCAAATTCGAAAAAATACCCTAAATTCGTTAAAATTCTTTGGAATTCCTTCCAATTACCATTAAAATCTTTTGAAACTCCCTGAAACTTTTTGAAGCTATTGAAAATTCCTTAGAATTTTTCAAATGACCCTAAAATCTGGAAATTCTTCAAAATTATTGAAATAAAATCAAAATTTCTTGCAATTTTGTAAAATTTTCTGAAATATTTCAAGATTTCAGTGAAAATGAGAAATAGATTTTAACCTGAATTCTGTAGTGGTCAAGCCATGGGTTAATTTATTGAATGAAAAGTGGCTAAAGTGATCTTTTTTGTAAATAGTCACTTTTACCATTTTTCCTTCAAAATCTCAAACCCTGACTGGAAGAATTCCATGACTTTTCCCTGATTTCAATTTTTTCCCTAAACTGCAGTCAGCCTGTAATATTGAAATTAATTAACCATCATATTTCGCGCAAGATAATTGAACATTTTAACTAGGGCACGTTGAAACAAAAAATTATAAGAAATCAAGCGCAGAATTTAATTTTCCACAAATTTCCCTATTAATCCCACAATGAAGCATAACAAATTAGAAATATTGAAATTAATGAAGTATGAAAATTCGCTGATAGGTAGCCTTGCAAGGAAGGTATCCAAGGAAGGAAAGGAAGGAAGGGGTCGCTTTTCCGTGCAATTGCCTGCTAATTATCGCCGTTAACTAATAACTCGCATTAATTTCAGGCGATTTAGTGCCGGTGACGCGTGCGCGAAAATCACTCGCACTATTAGTGTTTCTCTCTTGATCTTAAGGTCCTGGGCTTGAAGTCACCTTTCTCTCTCGCTCTCTCTATCGCTCCCCAGCGCATCGGCCTCCAAAGTTTAAATTGAATTGAGCTGCTGGCATGGCGTGGCGCGACATTAGTTCGCAGTTCGCGAAACTATACACTGGAAACTATACATGCTCGACCGTATCCGAAGACCATCGACTGGAGAACAGTGCTCTGTGTTTATGGGACAAGTAACGCTATGGAGATACTGTTCAACTCGAACGTGCCCGGCTAATGCTACCCTTGCAAACCTATCCACCCCTCAAGATTTTCCCGCAGAGTAGTATACTGGGTGTGTGTTTATTTACACTTGTCACATGCATGTAATTACTGTCATACTCAGGAATTCCCGCTTCCTGCCTCCCTGTCGGCCTTACTCCATAGGAGAAAAATTGCCAGAATTCGCTGAGATGGAACGCAATGGCATCTGTTTTCATATGAATTTATGAAACAATACTCCTGTACTTTCCTTCCCCTACTCGCCCTACATTCACCCTACTTTATCTCCCCTCACTTCACTCTTCGTCACCCCTTTTATCACCCCCTTCACCAACTTCCTCTTCTAGTCCCCCTCCTCGCTTCAACAGCTGATACTTCTCTTTCCCTAGTTCCCTTTCCCAGAGATCCCTTCCCATCCCCTACTCAACCTCATTTCTGATTATTCTCCTCACTAACACGCACTTCATCACCCCTCCACCAACTTCCTCTTCTACTTCTCCCCCTCCTCGCTTCAGCAGCTAACACTTCTCTTTCCCTATTTCCCTTTTCCAGAGATCCCTTCCCATCCCCTACTCAACCTCATTTCTAAATATTTTCCTCACTTCCCCTCACTAACACTCACTTCATCTACTGCCCATCCCTAATTCTACTCACTTCTCCTACATCCTCTACCCTCATACCCCATCATTTCCACTTTCTTTCTCTTGTTGAACACCACTCATTTTCCTTCACTTTCTCTAGTTACCTTCCCTTCATTTTCCCTCACTCCTTCTACTTCCTCTCTCCTATCTTTCCATACTCCCATTCATTTTCCATAATTTCTCCTACTTCCCCTCCTTTCATTTTTTCTCACTTCGCCTCTCTCATTTTTTTCTCATTTCCTCTTCACACATTTCTTCTCACATACCCTACTTCTCCACTTATTTCCGCTTTAATTCCCCTAGTTACACTCCACTAATTTTCCCTCACTTCTCCTACCTTTTCTACCCTCACTTTCCCTCGATGTCCCTACTCCGTCCCCACAATTTTCCCTTATTCCCTCTACTTCCCGTACCCTGATTTCTTTTCACTTTTTCTACTAACCCTCTACTCCTTTATCCTTACTTCCCCTACTTGCCCACCCCTCATTTCCTATCACCTCCCCCACCTTCATTTCCCATCACTTCCCCTACCTTCTTTTTCCCATACTAACCGGGGCTAAGAAACCATAAAAATGAAGAGCGATCCGAAAATACAAATTTTCAATCGTTTTTTCCAACTGCTTAGCTGATTTCTTTTAAAATCTACAAGACTAATCCGAAATGGTGAAAATAGGAGAAAAAGCTTCTTAATCTGAATGTTTTTTTTATTTCACTAAAATAGTAAAAGCTCAGTTTTAGGAAAAATGGAAAAAACTACTTTTCACTCACATTTTGTTAATTGACTTTCAGTCACTTTTCAGAAAACATTCAAGGAATCGTTTTCGCCCCATAACGTTAAAATTTGACGCCTTGACCACTTTGTATGGTTTCTTTAAGAAGCTATACTTTAATTGTTCAAACAAATATGATTTGCCTGTATAATTTATTCTAGTATGTTATGATTAGATTTTCAACTAAATAGTTGAATCTTTGACTAAAAAATATAAAAATTATATAATTAAATTTTCGATTGGAAGATCATTGTTAAACAAAATAACTAATTATAAACAAAATAGTTAAATTTTCAACTAAAAGAGCGAATTTTTAGCAAAGGAGTTCAACTTTCAACCAAAAAGTTGAATTTACAACCCAAAATATTAATTGTCTGCTAAAACAGATGAATCATTAACGAAATACAGGAATTTGCAACTAAAAAAGATGAATTTGCAACGAAATAGTTGCACATTCAATTAAATAATATAAATTTATGCCAAAAATGGAATGGTTAAATTTTCAGATAAAAAGATTAAGTTTGAAAAAACTGATTTTAAACAAAAAAGTTTAATTTTCAACAAAAAAGTGAATTTTTAGCAAAGGAATTCAACCAAGTAGATGAATTTTCTACTGAATAAAATATTTATTGCAACAAAAAAGGAATAGTTTAATTTTCAGTCAAGAAATTTACGTTGAAGAAAAAGTTCAAGAAAATAGTTAAATTTTCAACAAAAATGATGAATATCCAACCTATAAAATGAATTTTTAATAAAATAGTTCAACTTTTAATCGAATAGTTTATTTTTGAATCAAAAATAATAACTTTCTACTAAAATAGACAAATCATCAACAAAATACAAGAATGTTCATCTTAAAAAGATGAAATTTTCACCCAATAGTTGAATCTTCAATTTAAAAATACAAATTTAAACCAAAAATGGAATAGGTAAATTTTCAGATAAAAAGATTTATGTTGAAAAAAATACTAATTTTAAACAAAATATTTTAATTTTTAACTAAAAAAGTGAATTTTTAGAATTTTAAGTAGTTGAATTTTCAACTAAATAAAATACTTTTTACAACAAAAATTGAATATTTTAATTTTGAGTGAAAAAAATTAACGTTAAAGAAAAAGTTCAATCAAATAGTTGAATTTTCAACCAAAATGATGAACATCCAACCTATAAAATAAATATTTAATAAAATGGTTCAACTTTTAACTAAGCAGTTGATTTTTCCACCAAAAAGATTAATTTTCTAGCAAAAAATACGAATCTTTAGCAAAATACATGAATTTTTAACTAAAAAAGAACAATTTTCAAACAAATAGCTGAATCTTCAATTAAAGAATATAAATTCAAACCAAAAATGGAATGTTTAATTTTTCATGAAAAAAGATTAATTTTTTATATAAAAAATAATTTTGAACAAAGTAGTTAAATTTTTAACTAAAAAAAAAGTGAATTTTAAACCAAGGAGTTTAATTTTCAATCAAGTCATTCAATTACAATTAAATTCAGTAAAAATTTACCTTGATTTATATGTAAAGTCGATCTGAATTGAAGGAAGCGTATTATTAAATTCAGATAAATACTAAAATTCAGATATTGACCTTCGTAAATTCAGACAAATTTTCGCTGAATTTAATTATATTACTGAAATTAAAGTGTAACATTTTGCAGTATTTTTTTGCAATTTGTTCCAATCTTAACTTCGAAATTTCAATAAATTGAGACTTTTTTTATCAATTCCAAATAGTATGATACCTAGCTATTGAATAACTCAACTCATGAGAAACCTCGGAAATTTATAGAGCACAAATCTAAAATTTATGCCACACAGCCTTCGGAGTTTCATCTTCAATTTCAGCCAATAAAATTAAAAAAAGCTTCATAGGTTCTCAAAATATGACTAAAAATGTCCAAGCCTGTCGCGTCCAGTTCCGACAGCGGTGATCGCGGACTAAAACCCGACGCAGATACGCTTGGACATTTTCTGAGATATTTTGGAATTCCGTAGAGATTTTGAAAATGTCATTGCCTTATACCAAAGGTAGGATTTCAAAGATCACGTCCTGTTAATTTCAGTTTTCAAAACAAAGACAAGAAATTTCCAAGCGTGTCTGAGTTGGGTTTCAGTCGGCGAGCATCGCTGTCGGCAAGCCTCGCTGTCTGAGCAACTGAAATTTGACGAAGATACACTTGGACATTTTTTTAGATATCTTGGAATTCCATAAAGATTTATAAAATGTTATTGCCTTAGACCAAAGATAAGATTTCAAAGATCACGTCCTGTTAATTTCAGTTTTAAAAACAAAGACAAGAAATTTCCAAGCGTCTCTGCGTCGGGTTTCAGTCAGCGATCATCGCTGTCGGCAAGCCTCGCTGTCTGAGCAACTGAAATTTGACGCAGATACGCTTGGACATTTTTTGAGATATCTTGAAATTCCGTGAAGATTTTTAAAATTTTATTGGCTTAGACCAAATATAAGAGTTCAAAGGTCACGTCTTGTTAATGTCAGTTTTTTCCAACAAAGAAAAAAATTTCTAAGCGTGTCTGCGTCGGGTTTCAGTCGGCGATCATCGCTGTCGGCAAGCCTCGCTGCCTAAGCGACTGGAACTCGAAGCAGATACGCTTGGACATTTTTTGTCACATCTGGAAAACTCGTGAAGATTTTTGAAATGTTATTGGCTGAGACCAAAGATGAGATTTCAATGACCACGTTCTGTTGATTTTAGATTTTTCAACAAGGACAACAAATTTCCAAGCGTCTCTGCGTCGAGTTTCAGTCGGCGATCGTCGCTGACGACAAGCCTTGCTGCCTGAGCGGCTGAAATTCGACGCAGATACGCTTGGACATTTTTTGTCATATCTGGGAAGCCCGTGAAGATTTTTAAAATGTTATTCGCTTAGACCAAAGATAAGATTTCAAAGATCACGTTCTGTTAATTTTAGATTTTTCAACAAGGTCAAAAGATTTCCAAGCGTATCTGCGTCGGGTTCCAGTCGGCGATCCAGATACGCTTGGACATTTTAAGTCATACCTTGGGAACTTATCAAGATTTATTAATTTCTATCGACTTGAATTAAATACAAGACTTTAAAGATCACGCCTTGAGTTAAATCGAGATACTAAATTCGATAAATTCTTCATTTTTTTTTCTTCTCACGTGATATTTTCTTTAAAATATAAAAAAGCCTCTTTTAGGGGTCATTCGACGCGGAATTTCATAGGCATTCCAACTGTTTAAAAAAAAACGCTTTTTTTGAAAGATGATTCAAGTTTCGAAGGCAGCAGTGATTTTTAGTACCGCTAATTTATTTCCTCATTTATTTTCATTTATATTTCCGACGGTGGTGTAAATTTCTCTAATTGCCTCTAAGCTGCCTAAGCAACTAAAATTTGACGTAGACACGCTTGGACATTTTTTGAGATATCTTGGAATTCCGTGAAGATTTTTAAAATTGTATTGGCTTAGACCAAATATAAGATTTCAAAGATCACTTCCTGTTAATTTCAGTTTTCAAAACAAGGAAGAAAAGTTTCCAAGCGTGTCTGCGTCGGGTTTCAGTCGGCGATCATCGCTGTCGGTAAGCTTCGCCGCCTAAGCGACTGGAACTCGACGCAGATACGCTGGGACATTATTGGTCATATCTGGGAAACCCGTGAAGATTTTAAAAATTTTATTGGCTTAGAACAAAGATAAGATTTCAAGGATCACGTTCTGTTAATTTTAGATTTTTCAACAAGGACAACAAATTTCCAAGCGTCTCTGCGTCGAGTTTCAGTCGGCGATCATCGCTGACGACAAGCTTCGCTGCCTGAGAGACTGAAACTCGACGCAGATACGCTTGGAAATTTTATTTCATATCTTGTGAACCCATCAAGATATCTTAAGTGTAATCTACTTGAATTGAAGACATTTTAAAGATCACGCTTTGAGTTAAAGTCGAGATAAAAAATTCGATAAATTCTCGATTTTTTTTAACTTCTCACGTGACATATTTTCTTTAAACGATCAGAAATGCCTCTATGGGTTTCAGTCGGCGATCATCGCTGCCGGTAAGCTTCGCTGCCTTAGCGACTGAAACTCGACGCAGATACGCTTGGACATTTATTGTCATATCTGGAAAACCCGTGAAGATTTTTGAAAAGTTATTGGCTTAGACCAAAGATAAGATTTCCAAGATAACGTCCTGTTAATTGCAGTTTTAAAAACTAGGACAAGAAATTTCCAAGCATATCAGCGTCGGGTTTCAGTCGGCGATCATCGCTGTCGGCAAGCCTCGCTACCTAAGCGACCAGATACGCTTGGACATTTTATTTCATATCTTGTGAACCTACCAAGATTTCTTAAGTTTAATCTACTTGAATTGAAGACAAGACTTTAAAGATCGCGCCTTAAGTTAAAGCCGAGGTACAAAATTCGATAAATTCTAGATTTTTTTTTCAAACTCCTCACGTGATATATTTCTTTAAAATATAAAAAAATGCCTCTATTAGGGGTCATTCGACGCGGAATTTCATAAAGATTCCAACTTTTTAGAAAAAAATCGCTTTTTTTCAACGATTATTAAAGTTTTGAAGGCAGCAGTGATTTTTAGTGCCGCTAATTTATTTCCTCATTTATTTTCATTTATATTTCTGACGGTGGTGTAAATTTCTCTAAATTTAAAATCTATTTACACCCAGTATATTCGCACCTCACGATACGTGCAACACTTGATAGCGTCGCTATAGGGGTGGCACTAGAACAGCATCAAGACAGTTTAAGTCGAAGGGTTGGTCGGACATCGGGGGTTGAGTATATCGGTCCGTCTGGGTATCGGGGAATGTTTCTTGCGCGGGGTTGTCGCTTATCGGGAATGTATACTACAAACATCTAGGTCTACGTTTTCATGTTCGTGTGTTCACGTGTGAGTTGGTCAGGTCGTTAGCAAGTTGTCGAGATTAAATGCCTTCCAGCCGTATTAGAAGCCATTGCACTAGCTTGATTAGCCAGCCAGCTCACCCCCTCACTACGAGAGGCGCGTTCCCAAAGGGATTTACCGATTTTTTCCAAAGCCTCCAACTTTCCATTTTAATCCAACCATTTTGTAATATCTATCAGCTCCGGGTAACTTTTAAATTCCCTTAGTCTGTATCGATGCCTCTAATGAAATTTCGTGACATTTGTTCTCTCGAGGATTTGTATTCTGACCCAATTAAAAATGTTCTCTTTCAAATGCTTCATAGTCAATCGCAAGATATCAAGCCGTTGCTAATCAGATTCCGATTATCAACTTCAGATCAAAATGATCCACTTATTTGGATCCAAAATTAATTTGTAACCTACTTCGTTCATATCTGTAATCAGAAATTTTTTAGAAATCTGAAAAAAATACTGTCCAAGGAAGGCCTTATCGATATAATAGATAATGATAGGTAACAAGACTAACAAGCAAATAATAAAATTAAAAAAATATTTATATATTGCGCTAATCAATAATTGTACAGTTAAACGCAGATAAGAGTATTTCTTCAACCTGGAAGCGGCCTTCCTTGGATCCGAAAAAGCGACTCAAAAACCTATCTATATAAATAGGTTTTTTCATCAATTTTCTCGCCCGATTTTTGCAAAAATTTCAAGCCTGTCTACATTTTTGCATACAAACATTTGAAATTAATAATTTTTGCATTAATGAATGAAGCAGGTCCAAACTAATCAAAAACGATAGTTTTTTTTTAAAAACAATCATTGATTGGAAATTAATGCCCTGGAAATTAATTTTCTTTTCTTTCTACATATTTCTTTTCATTTCTGGAAAATTTACAATTTCCTGAAACCAACAGGGAATGATTCGGAAAATTTTGAATCTAAGGTGGGAGAAAAATTACAATTTTCCTAAATTTAGCTATTATCCTTGATAGGTTTAAAAATAATTTTCTGTTTGTCTAAAAAGTTTTTTTTAGAGATTTACTTAGTTCTGACTCCCACTTCTGGAAAATTTTTAACTTCCTAAGACCAACAGAATATGTTTTTTTAAAAGCTGGAATAGCAACAAAAAATTATGAATATTCACCCAATTAAGATTTCCGTAGTGGAGATTGGAAAACATGCCAACCAAATTGTTGCATTTTTTACCCAAAACGACAACTTTTAAACAAAACAGTTACATTTGCAACCTAGAAGTATGAAGTTTCTACCAAAAGAGATACATTTTTAATCAAACAGTTGACTATTTAGATAAAAAAAAAATTTAACCGAAAATGGAATAGCTGAATTCTTAGTTGAAAAAATTAACATTTAACCCAAAAAAAAGGAATTTTCAACAAAATAGTTAAACTGGGTACAAGAGATAAATCTTCAACTAAAAGGACAAATCTTCTACTTTTGAACAAGTGGTTACATCTTCAACCAAATAGCTGAATTTTCAACTCAAAGAGATAAATTTTGAACAAAAAATATAATAGCAGAATTTTCAATTAGAAAATTATTTTTTAACCAAAGAATGAATTTTCAATAAAATAGTTAAGTTGGCTACAAAAGAGATCAATTTCAACTAAAATGATGAATCTGCGACTAAAAAATCAATTTGTAACAAAGGAGTTAAACTTCCAACGAATTAGAATAATTTTTAACAAAATAGCTAAATTCGGTACAAGAGATGAATCTTCAACTAAAATGCTAAATCTTCGTCCAAAAAAATTAATTCGTAACGAAGAAGTTCAACTCTCAACCAAGTGGTTGAATTTTTAACCAAATAGATGAATTTTCATCTCAAAGAGAAAAATTTTTAACAAAAAATAGAATAGCTGAATTTTCAGTTAAAAAATTAATTTTTAACCAAAGAACGAATTTTCGAGAAAAAAAAGTTGAATTGGCTACGAAAGAGATAAATTTCAACTAAAATGATGAATCTGCGACCAAAAAAATCAATTTGTAACAAAGGAGTTAAACTTTCAACGAATTAGAATAATTTTTAACCAAATAATTGAATTTTTAAGCAAAAAAGATACATTTTCAATCAAAAATAGGATAGTTAATTTTCCAGTAAAAAAAAAAATAATTTTCAACAAAAGGAAAGAATTTGCAACAAAATAGTCAACTTTAAAAAAAAAATAAGTTTTCAAAAAAGGAGTTAAAATTTCAACCAAGTAGTTGATTTTTCAGCCGAAAAAGATTAATTCTCAGCAAAAATGTAATGGTTGATATTTCAAACAAAAAAGATTTTCATTTGAAATAAACAAACAGTCGCATTCAATCAAAAGAAATGAATTTGAAAAATAATAGAATCTTCAACTAAGGAAGATTCTTTAGTCATCAAAGAAAATAAAATCAACCAAGTAATGGAATTTTTAATTTGAGAAGACAAATTTCAAACAATAAACTTTCATTTTCAACCTGAAAATATGAATTTTCCACTAAAAAGTTCATTTTGAATGAACTAGTTGAATTTTCTACCAAAATACTGGAATGTTCAAATAAGCAGTTAAATTCTTTACCACAAATATTGACTTTGTATCAAAATAATTAATTTTTCAACCAAAGAGATGAATTTTTGACTAAAATTAGGAATCTTTAACTTCAATAATTACATTTTCAGTTTAGAAAACCAAATTTGAAAAAAAAGTATTACTTTCAACCAAAAAAATATGAATTTTCAAGCAAAATTATGAATCTTCAACCAAAACAACGTATTGTTGACAAAGGAGTTCAACGTCCAATCAAGTGGTTGAATTTTCATCCAAAAAATATAAGAAGAGACTTTTGAACAAAATAGTTTAATGCTAAACCACAACCCATTAATTTTTAAAACAAAAAGACGAATTTCCTGCCAAATAGTTAAATTTTGAACAAGCAATATGAATTTTTAACAAAAAAAGTGTTGGATTTTCTACTAAAAAGATGAATTTTCAACTTTTTCAGCTATAATAATTAATTTTAGTGTATTTTCAAAGAAAACATTCTCTAAAACTCTGTTTTCAATTTTGAAAATGAGTAATTAATCTTCAAATATAAATATTGGTCTAAACCATTTTTTTAAAAACTGTTTTAACAATTTCAGCCACAGAAAAGTTTACTTTAAGAATTGGGAACTGTAACAAGCGACATTAAGAAAAACCCAAAGTGCAAAAAAACAAGGTCAAAATAAATTTTGTTGTGAGTGTACAAATCCTTTTTATTAAAAATGATTTTTTCAATTTAAAACGGCATTATGAGTAATATTATTTCGATTCTTAAAGTTACAGAAAAACTCTTTTTTAGATATCGGATTTTTGGCACAACTACCTTACACTGGAATATTTCAATTTTCAGTTCGAAAATTTATTTTCAACACAAAAAAAAAACGAATATTTAACTCTAAAAATACATTTTTTTCTTACCAAAAGTAAAAGACAAACATTGTTCTATAAAATCTAATTTTCAGTTATTACGTGATAGAAATATTTTTCTTTCGTATTCGGATAAATAAAATTTATTAAACCAATAATAATTGTTTGCACAATTCAGGTATAATTTTTAATACAGTCACACAGACAGTTAAATTTTCGGTTAAAAAAAAAATTAATTTTCAAACAAGAAAAAAACTAATTTTCAACAAAATAGTTCAATCTTTCACAAAATATATCAATTTTCAACTAAAATGATGAGCAATTAAGCGAAAAGATAAATTTTGAACAATTTGGTTTAACTTTTAACCAAGTGTTTGAATTCTCAACTAAAGATTAAATTTTTCAGACCAGAAGATTAATTTTCTACCAAAAAATACGAATCTACAACAAAATACTGAAATTTTTAACTAAAAAAGAAACATTTTCAACCAAACATTCGAATCTCCAACTGAAGAATATCAATAAAGTTCACCCATTATTATTTTTTTTAAATAGCCAAAAACGCATTTCCCCTCAATTTTCTCAAAAACTTGGCTTGATAGAAATATTTTGCTTTCACATTCGGATTGATCGACCAAAAATCTACAGAAAAGACGTAATTTTGTTCCTGGTACAATTAATACATTTCTTGGGGGATATTTGGGGTTTTATGGTATAATCGAAAGAACGACAAAAAATTTTAACTATTTAAAATTTTCTACCTAATAATCTCATTTCCAACAAAATGTGAGTTGATTGGTTTTGCTGTCATACCCTCAGAATGTCTTCAGCTTTAACAAATTATTGTTTATTTTGGTAAAGTATTGATAGTTTTCTAGACACGTGAGTGGAAGATGATAAACGACACGAGAACAAAATGAGTTTTCTGCAATATTCGCGTACGCACGTCGTCTTTTGTTATGATTTGTGGACTTGGAACGTTCTCGGGCGAAACAGCCCTAATTTCACCCCCTACCGCGAAATTCACATTCGCCATATACGTCATATATTTTTATCCCCTTCGCAACGTCGACTAAACTTTACGTTTCTTGACATCCAGAAAATGACGGCAAAAATATAAGGCGTGTGCGGAAACAAATTTCTCAAGGGCTGCATCGACAAATTCCGGAGAAGTTTGGACGCCATTTTTTCATTCCTATTCGACAAACCGTTTTATTAATTTCATTCGTTTATCAATACAATATTTCATATATTCAATTAATTATAAGAAACGACTCGAAAATTTAAGGGACTTATATTCTACATCAATTTTAAATTGATTTTTAGGGTTTTGTAGCCCCGTTAAGGAAGTGAGGGAAAGAGAAGTGAGGGCAGGAGAAGTGAGGGAAGTTAAACAGGGGAATATGAAGGAAGCGAGGGGAAGTGAGGGAAGGGAAATTAGAGGAAGTGAGACGAGAGAAAGTAGCCATAGTGAAGGTAGGGGAAGTGAGAGTAAGTTAAGGTATGAGAAGTGGGAGAAGTGAGTATAGGAAAGTTAAGGGAAGTGAGAAGAGGGTGAGTAGGGAAATTAAGGGGGAGTGAAGGTAGTGCGAGTATGGGGAAGATACTGCAGAGAAGTGAGAGGAAGTTACGGTAGAAAAGGTAGAAGCAGTGAGGGGAGGAGGAGCAGAGGATGTGAGAGAAGGGAATGTAGGAAAAGTTATGGTACGCAAAGTGGAATAACGTTAGTCTAGGGGAAGTGGGAGAAGTGAGTAGGGAGTAATTAGGGGTAATAAAGGGTGGGAAGGTAGAGAAAGTAATGCAAGTTGATGATGGGAGCTAAGGGGGTGTTACTCCAGGGGAAGTGAGAGAAAGTTAAGGTAGGGAAAGTAACAGAAAGTAAAAAGAAGGAAAGTGAGAGGAAGTGGTGGTAAGGAAAGCAGTGGAAGTGAGGCGAGAAAGTTGAGGAAGTGATAGTGAGTTATGACAGGGGAAGTGGGAAACGTGGATGAGGGAGAAGTGGGAGAAGTGAGGACGGGAAAAGTAGGTTACGCAAAGGGAATAGAAAGGGAGCGGAGGTAGTAGTAAGTGAGGGAAGGAAAAGTAGGGGCGTAAGGTTAGAGAAAGTGAGAGTAATTATTAAAGTGAAAGCAGGGAGAAGTGATCAAAGGAAAAGTAGTGGCAGAAGTGGGGACTAGTGAGGGAAGGGAAAGTGGAAGTAGAAAGAAGTAGGAGGGGAGTAAGGACAGTGAGGAGAGGGATAGTAGGGGAAGTGAACAAAGTGTAACTATAAAGAAGTTAAGGTAGGGGCAATGAAACGGAGTTGCAATAGGGAGAGTGAGATGAAGTGATAGTGGGGCAAGTAGGGAACATATAAAGTTAGGGGAGGGAAAGTGGCGGAAGTGGCGGAAGTGAGAGAAGGGAAATTAGGGGAAGTTATGGTAGAGGAAGTAAAATTAAGTGAGGGTAGGAGAAGTGGTAGAAGTGAGTGGAGGAAAATTAGGAGAAATGAGGGAGTGATAATAGAAGAAGTAAGAGAAGAGTAGGAAAAGTACAGGGAAGTTAAGGCAGGGAAAGTAGGGAAAGTAAACGCAAATGCGAAATTTGCGGTAGGAAAAGCGAAAGGAAGTGATTTGAGAGAAAGAGAGAAGAATGGCGATAGGGAAAGTAGAGGAAGTCAGGGAAGGGCAAACAGAGGAGGTGAGAGAAGGGAAAGTATACGAAATGAGTGGATGGAAAGTAGGGGAAGTGAGAGTAAGTAAGGGTAGGAGAGGTGAAAGTAGTGAGCGGAGAAGTGCTAGATGTGAGGAGAGCAGAAGTAGGGGTGAGTGAGAGGTGGGAAAGTAGGGGGCGTGAGGCTAGTGTAAGTAAGAGGAATTATGGAAATGAAAGGGCGGAAGCAGGGAGAACTGATCGGAGGGAAAGTAGAATAAGTAAGAAGAGGAGAAGTAGGCGAAGTGAGCGAATGTGAAGTAGGGAAAGTAGAGGAAGGGAGTGGTAGTAGAGAAGTGAGGGGAAGTGGAGCAGGAAGAAGTAGGAGAAGTTTGGGGGAAGTGAAAGGGATGCTTGAAGAGGGAAAGTGGAGGAAGTGAGGGAAGCGGAAGTGAGACGAGCGGAATTATGGGGGAAAGTAGGGAAAATAAGGGGTGTAGGGGTGTAGAGGTGGGAAGGTATGGAAGGGGGAGATCTGAACGACTCAATTTATTATTGTCCTAATATGCTCCGCAAACCTTTTTGGTAGGCGCGGCCCCTACTTTGACTAATTTTTTACACGAACCAGACATCAGTGAAGCTGGATCCAGACGAGCCCTTCGCTTTAGTCAGCGGACTGGGATCAGGAGTGAGACGCTTCTGAGGATTCGTTATGAATTTTTCACCGGTCAGTCCTGAAAACAGACGACTAAATGAGTGAACCAGCTTAAAACCCCGGGGGTAAATATAACCCGGACAAGAAGACACCCTCCAATGGTTGCTTAGCAACACACATACGAGAACCTTCCAGGAGTACAACGTCGAAGGGCGAGAATCAATCCTCGCATTATCAAAATCAAAGCTGGACTTAATTTTTCAATTCAGAGAGTCTCGCCTAAGGATATGTTTTTTCTCTCACTGAGGAAAAGATTACACATTTTAAGGCAATTTTACCTCTTTCTTGGAGAGGAAATAGTGTATAGTAAAGTGAGTAATTTTTTCTCTGACAAGCAAATTACTATTTTTATATTCTCATCATTTATGATTCGGAAAGTATTAGAATCGTCCGAAAGTTCACACCTCAGTTATTCAACGTATCTCAACGATGTGAGACCTCTGATGATAACTTTCGAAAGAAATGAATAGATCAAATCGGACTTTGGCACACTTTTTTTGGATCCTAAAAGGAAGAAAGAATTCGTTAACCAACCTTCTTCAACCAATGGTTCTGGTTTTATTCATCGAAAATTCTGTGCAAAAATCAAATATTCCAATTTTACGCCAAACGACAACAAATAGGGCAAAAAAATGTACAGAGGAATTGCTGGTTTTACCGAGTAATATAAAATTTCTTTGAACTATTTTTTGACAGAACTTCTCATTTTGCTTCCATTCATCAAAAATACTATTTAAAAAAATCAAAATTTAAATTTTTTGAGCCAAGCGACGCAAAATACGGGAAAAAGTCTCAAGAGGGAATTTCGGCTCTTAAAAATTCCCACGAAAATTTTTAAAATCATTTTGTTAGTTGAAGATTCAACTATTTGATGACAATTCATCCTCTTCAGTTGGAAGTTTGACTATTCGTTTGAAAATTCTTCGTTTTTGGTAGAAAATTAATGTTTCTGTGAAATAAAAACATCTATCGGTTGAAACTACAACTATTTGGTTGAATGTTGGAAACGTTTTAGAAAAAAACGTTTTTTTATATTCATTATTTAAGTTGAAAATTCATCTCTTTTATTGAAAATTCACAAATTTTGTTGAAAATTCGTTTTTTTTTTGTTCAGAATAAATTTTTGCAACTGAACATGTGATTATTATATTTTTAGTTAAAAATTTATATTTTTAATTTGAAATTCAATTTTTCAACGATGTTGTACGGTGATGTACAACGCCTTTGTAAAATCCTTTAAATCTTTGGGAAATCTTTGAAATCGTTGTAAGATTTTTGAAACCTTTGTGAGATCTTTGAAGTCTTTGTAAAATCTTCAAAATCCTTGAAAATCGTTGTGAAATTTTTTGAACTTTTTAAAAATCTTCAAAAATCTTTAGAAAATTAAAAGCTGATGTACAATGTCTTTGTGAAATCTTTGTGAGATCATTAAAATCTTTTTCAAATTTTTCAAATCCTTACAAATCTTCTGTAACTTTTTAAATCTTTGTGAAATCCTTGAAATCTTTAAAATGCTTGAAATATTTGTGAAATTTTTTTAAATGTTTAAAATCTTTAAATATCTCTGGAATCTTTAAAACCAGATATAAAACGCCTTTGTTAAATATTTGTACAATTTTTAAAATGCTTCAACACTTTTAAAACCTTTTGAAATATTTCTGAAATCGCTTGAAATCTTCAAAAACCTTAAAATCTTTCTACATTTTTTTGAAATCATTAAAAATTTTCAAAAATCTTTGGAATCTTCAAAACCTGATATACAGCACCTTTGTAGAAACTTTGAAATCTTTGTGAAATCCTTGAAGTTTTTAAAATGCTTGAAATTTCTGATGAAATCTTTGTGAGAATTTTTGAAATCTTCAAAATCTTCAACAAATTTTGGAATTTTTAAAACCTGATGTAAAACGCCTTTGTGAAATATTTGTAAAAAATTTTTAATGCTTGCAATATTTTAAAACGTTTTGAAATCTTTGGGCAATCGTTTGAAATCATTAAACTCCTTAAAATATTTCTAAATTTTTCTGAAATCATTAATAATCTTCAAATATCTTCAGAATCTTTAAAACCTGATGTACAACGCTTTTATAAAATCTTTGAAATTTTCGTGACATTTTTAGAATGCTTGAAATGTTTTGAAACCTTTTGAAATCTTTCTGAAATCGTTTGAAATCTTTAAAATCCTTGAAATCTTTCTAAATTTTTTTGAAATCTTCAAAAATCTTCAAAAATCTTTGGAATCTTTAAAACCTGATGTACAACGCTATTGTAAGATCTTTGAAATCTTCTTAAGATCTTCAAAATTTTGTGAAATATTCTGTAAGTTTATAAATCTTTGTGAAATCCTTGAAATCTCTAAAATCTTTAAAAATCTTTGAAATCTCCAAAACCTGATGTATAACGTCTTTTGTGAAATCTTTGTGAAGTTTGTAAAATTCTTGAAATATTTTAGAACCTTTTAAAATCTTTATGAAATCGTTTGAAATCTTCAAAATCCTTAAAATCTTTCTAAATTTTTTTGAAATCATTGAAAATCTTCAAAAAATTTTGGAATCTTTAAAACCTGATATACAAGGCCTTTGTGAAATCTTTGTGAAAATTTTTAAATGTTTGAAATATTTTAAAACCTTTTGAAATCGTTCGGAAATCGTTTTAAATCTTTAAACTCCTCAAAATCTTTCTTAATTTTAGGAAATCATTAATAATCTTCAAAAATCTTTAGATTCTTTAAAACCTGATGTACAACGCTTTTATAAAATCTTTGAAATTTTCGTGCAACTTTCAGAATGCTTGAAATATTTTAAAACATTTTTAAATCTTTCTGAAATCGTTTGAAATCTCTGAAATCCTCAAAATCTTTCTAAATTTTTTTGAAATCTTCAAAACCTTTCTGAATTTGTTTGGAATCTTTAAAAGTCTTTGGAATCTTTACAACCTGATGTACAACGCCTTTGTAAGATCTTTGAAATCTTTGTAAGATCTTTAAAATCATTGTGAAATCTTCTGTAAGTTTAGAAATCTTTGTGAAATCCTTGAAATCTTTAAAATCTTCAAATATCTCTGGAATCTTTAAAACCAGATATAAAACGCCTTTGTGAAATCTTTGTGAAATTTTTTAAATGCTTCAACACTTTTAAACCCTTTTTAAATCTTTCTGAAATCGCTTGAAATCTTCAAAATCCTTGAAATCTTTCTAAATGTTTTTGAAATCTTCCTAAATCTTCAAAAATCTTTGTAATCTTCAAAACCTGATGAACAACGCCTTGGTAAAGACTTTGAAATCTCTGTGAGGTCTTTAAAATCTTTGTAAAATCTTCAAAATTCTTGAAATCTTTGTGAAAATATTGGAAATTTGTTGTTAAAATTTTTGAAATGTTTGTGAAAATTTTTGAAATGTTTGTGAAAATTTTTGAAATCTTCAAAATCTTCAAAAAATGTTGGAATCTTTAAAGCCTGATGTACAACGCCTTTGTGAAATCCTTGTCAAATCTTTAAAATTTTAGAAATATTTTAAAACCTTTTTGAAATCTTCCGGAAATCTTTTGAAATCTTTAAAATGCCTAAAATCTTTCTAAATTTTCTTGAAATCATTAAAAATCTTTAAAAATCTTTGGAATCTTTAAAACCTGATGTACAACGCATTTGAAAAATCTTTGAAATCTTTGTGAGGTC
>CAKNYM010053110.1:445683-467970 GCA_932195095.1 Andricus curvator
TTTTTGAAATCTTTGAGAAGTCCTTGAAATCTTAAAAATGTTTGAAACCTTTGTGAAAAATTTTGAAATATTTAAAATTTTTGGAATCTTCAAACCCTGATGTACAACGCCTTTGTGAAATCTTTGTGAAATTTTTTAAATGCTTGAAATCTTTTAAAACCTTTCGAAATAATTCTGGAATCGTTTGAAATCCTTGAAATCTTCGTAAAATATTTTGAAAACTTCAAAAATCTTTCGCATCTAAAGTAAAACGCTTTTGTGGAATCTTTGAAATCTTTCTGAAATCTTCTTAAATCTTTAAAATCTTTGTGAAATCTTTGAAATCCTCGAAATATTCTGAAACCTTTTGAAATCTTTAAAATATTCCTGAAATCGTTTGAAATATATAAACTCTAGAATTTTGGCGTACACTTGAAAGTAGAGTGGTCCACCCTTCATAAATTCTAATCCTGAAACTGAATTAACGTCGACATTTTGAACTAATCATTTTTATTTCATGAAATATTTCTTTTATGAAAGAGTTCAATTACTATTTGGATTGCAACAAAGTAAATTCTTTAAAATACAAAAATAAAATCCAAGGCTCTAATGAAAAATTCAAGAAGATTTCCAGGTTTTCAAGGTTTCTAAAGTCGCATAAGATGAAACTAGGGTCCTCAACAAGGGATGACGGGGGGAGGGGGTTGGTCAAAGGTAGCCCAAAATAGCCCATTATCTACTCTCGGAAAAGGAAAATAAAAAAATGTATCTGGAGAACCTGGAATTTATCAATCGTAACTTCCCAGCAATCTTTAATTTAATTTTTTCATCAAATGGATGTAGCCTTTCCTCTGGTTCGATATTTGTAGCAAAAAGGGCCTATCAATCTCCTCGGAGTCGAAGTAGAGCGCCTGCCAAGGAATGTCGACGAGGCATTCGATATCAAATCATTTGCATATCCTTTATGAAAATTCTATAGTTTATGGGGACATTCGTATGTATTATCATATTAGCATATTCCAGAAAAGACAGCAATCTCAATATTGGATAGCATGCTCCACTATATCGGCTTGTTTACTACCCCTCGCGCCATACCCTCTCGATATAGGGGTGCGCGCACACGTGTTTTCCTTTTGTGCCGTAAACGCGTCGTTTTTTCCTCCTATCAAGATTCTACGATACTTTCTAATCTGCATATCGTTTTATAAACATCCTCTATTCACATCTGATAAGTTCAAAAACCACATTCGAAAAAATATGTTTCGGAATCGGAGAAACTTAGGGGCCGTCGAAAAAGTACGTTACCAATTTTAGGGGTGGAGGGGGTCAGTGGGAGTAACGTTACGAACTTTGATAACGTTTAGTATGTTTTCTGGTGATAAATTTTAACAAAGTTTGCGAATTTTGCGAAAGATTTCAAAGGTACGGTTCAATAATGACTTAATAAGTTTCAAAATGACTTTCATGTTTCAGACTTTAGACACTTTCCGATATACCTCTCTTTTATCATTTTTTGAAGAATTATTTTTTCCCTGTTTTCAAGAAACTTTTCCTTTTTCTCGTTTCTTCTCCTAAATACGAAATAAATTTAAAACCCCAATAAGAAGACCCAACTATTTTTGGATGAAAGTAAATTCTTTTTAACCGAAAAGTCTTCTGTTATATTTTTGGTTGAACATTCTACTGCTTGATTAAAAGATTAATTATTTTGTTGAAAATTCAAATATTTTGTTAAAAGGTCATCTTTTTCGTTGAAAATTCATTTTTCCTAGTTATAAGTTGATTCTTTTTATTTGAAAAGTCTTCTATTATATTTTTAGTTTATAATTAATCTTTTTTGGTGAAAACTTCCACTACTTGGTTGAAAATTCAATTATTTTGTTCAAAAATTCAACTATTTCGTTAAAAAGACATCTTTTTCGTTGAAAATTCATCTTTTTTAGTTATGAGTTAATTCTTTTTATTTGAAAAGTCATCTATTATATTTTTATTTATAAAATAATCTCTTTTAGTACAAAAGTCCACTATTTGGTTGAAAACTTAATTATTTTGTTGAAAATAAACTACTTTGTTGAAAAGTCATCTGTAATATTTCCTGGTTGAAAGGTAATTATTTTCAATTGAAATATCTGCTATCAGATTTTGGATTCAGAATTCATCTCTTCTAGTGCAAAATTTTACTATTTGGTCAAATATTCAATTATTTTTTCGAAAATTGAACTATTCGGTTAAAAGTCATATTTTTTGGTCGAAAATTAAACTGCTTTGTAGAAAATTATAAAAATAATAATTTATAATTAATTAATCAGTTTCGAAATCAGTTTCATTTTTCAGACTTCACCCTCTTTTCCCTGTTCCCGTTTTTCCCCTTTTTTAAAGAATTATTTCTTTTCCAGTTTTCAAAAAACTTCCCCATTTTCCTGTTTTTCTCGTGTAAATGTGAAATTAATTATTAGAAACCAAAAAGAAAATCCAATTATTTTTTATTGAAAGTTGATTTATTTTAGTTGAAAAGTCTACTATTTTATTTTTGATTCAGAATTCATCTCGTTTGGTTAAAAATTCCGATACTTGATTAAAAATTTAACTATTTTGTTGAAAATTCAATTACTTTGTTAAAAAGTCATGTTTTTGGTTGAAGATTCATCTCTTTGGTTGAAAATTAACTATTTTTTAAAAAAATGTGTTGCATTTTTTATTGAAAATTCATCTGTTTTAGAATAAAATTCAACTATTTGGTTAAAAATTCATATATTTTGAGAAAAATTCTTCTTTTTGGTAGAAAATTAATCATTTTGGTTAAAAAATCATCTTTTTGGTTGGAAATTTAAATAATTAAACTCTTTTGTTGAAAATTCATTTCTTCAATTAATTTTTTAAACTATAAATGTAACTATTCCATTTTTAATTGAAAATTGATCTTTACTATTTGAAGATGTACCTTTTTTGGTGAAAAATTAATCTTATTTGCTGAAAATCCATCCTTTTCGCTTGAAAATGCAACTGTTTGGTTGAAGATAAATCAGTTTTGGTTAAAAATTGAACTATTTTGTTGAAAATTTGGTTTCATTTTTTATTGAAAATTTATATTTTTGTTTTGTTAAAAATTGAACTATTTGGTTGAAAATTCATGTATTTTGTGGAAAATTTGCCTTTTTGTGGAAAATTAATCTTGTTGGTTAAAAAATCATCTTATTGGTTGAAAATTCAACTAATTAATCTTATTTGTTGAAAATTATTTTTGAAAAAAATTTTAACTGAAAGTGTAACTATTCCTTTTCAGTTAAAAATTGATATTTTCAATTAAAACTTGATCTTATCTAGTAGAAAATTCATGAATGTTGTTGAAAACTCGTCTTTTCCTTTAGACTTAATTTTTTAACTGAAAATGTAACTATTCCATTTTTAGTTGGAAATTGCAATTTTTAATTGAAAATTGATATTTTCTAGTTGAAAATGCATGTATTTTGTTGAAAATTCATGTATTTTTTTAAAAATTCTTCTTTGTTTGTAAAAAATTAATCTTCTTGGCTGAAAATCTCTTTTTTTGGGTAAAAAATGCAAGTGTTAGGTTCAAAATTAATCTGTTCTGTTTGAGGCTTCAACTATTTTGTTGAAAAATTCTTCTTTTTTGGTTGAATTCAACTGTTTTCAATTTAAAATGAAAATCTTTTCTCGTTGAAATACCAACTATTAGATGTGTCGTTGAAAATTCATATCATTTGTTTGAAAAAGCAATACTTGGTTTAAAGTTAAACTATTATGTGAAAAATCATTTTTTTGTTGTTAAAAATTCATCAATTTAGTTGAAAATTCAACTATTTGTTTTTAAATCAACTTTTTTATTTTCAATTGAACTATTTAGTTAAAAACTAATATTTTTTAATTTAAAATTCAACTAATTGGTTTAAAGTTAAACCACTTTGTGAAAAATTAATTTTGTTCAGATTCATCCCTTTGGTTGAACAATTTTTACGATTTTTTTTAACTCGTCTTTTTAGGTAGAAAATGAATGTTCTTTTTGAAGATTCATATATTTAGTTTAGGATTCAAATGTTTTGTTGAAAATTTCTTTTCTTGTCGTTAAATTCAAAAACTTATATTTTTCAATTGAAAATTCGACTATCTGGGTGCAAATTCATGTATATTATTGAAAATTCATGTTTTATTAAAAAATAATTTTTCTGGGTTGAAAATTCATCTATGTAGGTTAAAAATTTAGCTGTTTGCTTAAAAATTCAACTATTTTGTTAAAGTCGTATTTTTTGTTAAAAGATTCAACAGTTTTGTTGAAAATGCGTACTTTTGGATTGAAAATTCATCTTTTATGGTACAAAAAGGTCATCTTTTTTCATTGATAATTTGTTTCTTTGTTGAAAATTTAACTGTCTCCTGAAAAAATCCTGAAAAAATCCTTTTGGTTTGAAAATTTAACTATTTTTTTAAAAAGTTAAACTATGTCGTGAAAAGTTGGTCTCTTTTGCTTGAAAGTTCAACTATTCGGTTATTAATGCAACTGTTAAGTTAAAAATAAATTTGTTTCACGTTGAAAATTCATATCTTTTGGTAGAATTTTTTTTTTCGTTGAACATTTAAATATTTTTTGAAATTACAAGACAATTTCTTAAATTCTTAGAATTTTTAAGCGTTTTATACTGAATTCAATATGGTATCTGCATTAATTAAAAAAAAAATGTATTCCCTTATTATTACTACAAAACTACGATCGTCAATGAGGGTGTAAGGGGAGGGGGAGTCAAAAATAAATTAAATTTGGTAACGCAGTTCATGGATGGCCCCTTATCCTTGCTGAAAATTAAATGCTTCAGAACGTGACTTGACCTTGTTAAAAAAGACGAATGACCAAATTTTCCCGAAGGATGCGCCTTTTCTCGATATGGAATAAAACAAAAAAAATCCTTCGGTAATAGAATTACTCGACCCGGAACGGCCATAAACGTATTCCCTGAGCCGATCGCTATTTTTCTCGGTCAAGGGGCAAATTGCCTAAACTCGGATGCGGTTAGCTGAAGACAGATTGCAAAAAGAAACCTATCAGATTTACTCGTTATTCGTTAAAAAAATAAACAATTTTAATTGTAGTATTTTGAAACAACAGGGTTGCTACAGAATCCTAATTTTGAAATTCCCTGACTTTTCCCTGACCGATTTTTCATTTTGCCTGACTGTTATGAATTTTTTTCAGTTATGAAAACAATTCAACACTTAGGAGATCAATTATATTAATCCATAAAAAAATTTCACTTCAAATTTTATCATAAAGACTGTTGATAACAGTTATACAGAAATTTTTAAGTGATCATCCACAAATTACGTCAGACCGACGTCAAATACACGAATTTTCAACAAAATAGTTAAATTTCAACCAAAAAGATGAATCTTCAACCAAAAAAATGAATTCTCAACAAAAAGTGTAATAATTGATATTTCTACCAAAAAATATTATAATTTTAAATAGCTAAATTTCAACCAAAAAGATGAATCTTCAAAAAAAAATGAATTCTCAACAAGAAGTGTAATAATTGATATTTCTACCAAAAAATATTATAATTTTAAATTAAAAAAAGGTTAACTCTGTCAAAAAATACGAATATTTAACAAACTAGAAAAAAGAGTTAAATTTCCTACCAAAAAGAATTTTGAATGAATAAATAAAGAAAATATCATTCAAGAATATGAATTTTCTACCAAACGAATTAAATTTTCAAACAAAAAAAAGACGAGTTTTCCACAAAATAAATAAAATTTTAGCTAAAAAATATTATTTTTCAAGTGAAATAAGAATAGTTACATTTTCAGTTTAAAAAATTAATTTTCAAGTAAAGAAAAAAATGTTCAACAAAATAGTTAAAATTTCAACCAAAGAAAGTAAATTTAAAAGAAAATACATGAAATAAAAAAAAACGAATTTTCTGCAAAAGAGGTTAATTTTTAATAAAAAATTAATTTTCAACTGAATTAAATAAATTTTTGAACAAACAGATGAATTTTCATCCAAGAAGATTAAATTTTTATCAAAAAAGGTCAACTTTCCACAAAAAAATGGAATGGGTACATTTTCAGTTAAAGAAGAGAATTTTTAACTCAAATGATAAATCTTCAACGACAACAATTAATTTTTAACCAAATAGTTGTATTTTCTACCAAAAAAGACAAATTAGAAAAAAAATCCATGAATTTTTAAGCAATCATAGAATAGTTCATATTTCAGTTATAAAAATAAACTTCCAACCAAAAATACCAATATTCATCGAATTAGTTAAATTTCCAGTAAAAAATAAACTTTCAACTAAATAAAATAAATATTGAACAAAAAGGAAAATTTTAAATAAAAAATAATACTTTAATTTTCAACCAAAAATAGAATGGATCATTTTTTAGTTAAATTATTAGTTAAAGAAATGAATTTTAACTAAAATGATAAATGTAAACTCCCAAAAAAATAAATTTGTAACCAAATAGTTGAATTTTCAAACCAAGGGATTCATTTTCTTACAAAAATACAATTTTTTTAAAAAATACAAGACTTTTCAACTAAAAGAGATGCATTTTTGACCAAAACTAGAAAAGTTATATTTTCAGTTACAATGAGATAACTATTCTACCAAAAAAGACGAATTTCCTACAAAATAATTAAATTTTCACATAAAACAGATAAATTTCCAACTTAAAATGGAATAGTAACATTTTCAGTACAAAAATAAATTTTCACCCAAATAAAATAAATTTTCAACCAAAAAAATTTTTTTTCAATGGAATAGTGAAATTTTCAACCAAAAATATGAATTTTCAACGAACAAGATTAAGTTTCTATCAAATGAAGGTACATTTTCGAAAAAAATGGAATTAATCAATGTATAGCTTAGAAACTAATTTTTTTAACCAAAAAGATAAATTAATAACCAAGAAGCTTGATTTTCGACCAAAAAAAAATTAATTGTCAATAACATATTTGTATTTTCAACCAAATATTTGCATTTTTCAAGGAATTTTCAACTGAATAGTTACATTTTTAACCAGAAAGATGAATCAGCCATAAAGAAGATTAATATGCTACCACCAAAGACAAATTTTGAACAAAATACAGGAATTTTCAATCATTTAATTGAATTTTCATCTGAAGAAGATAAATAATTAACCAAAAATAGAATTGATAAATATTTAACCAAAAATATAATTGTTAAATTTTGAGTAAAAAAAAAAATTCAACCAAAGAAAATAATTGTAAACAAAACAGTTAAATTTTAAACAAGAAATAGAGGTTTTTCAACTAAAATTATAAATATCCAAACAAAAAAAAATGAATTTTCAACGAATCCATTCCACTTTCAACTAAATACTTGCATTTTTTACTAGAAAAGATGAATTGGCAACGATAATGTAATAGTTGATATTTCAATGAAATAAGGTTTCAAGTTTAAAACAAAAACGGTTGAATTCAACAAAAAAGAAGAATTTTCAACAAAATCCTTGAATCCTCAACCAAAACAGATTCATTTTCAACCAAAAGACTGTATATGATTTTTACCTAAAAATATGCAGTTTCTATGATGAATTTTTAACTCAAAAGGACAAATTTTCAAGAAAAAAGTTTAATTTTTAACCAGAAAGAATGAGTTTTTAACAAAATTGTTAAATATTTTTCAAAATAGTTCAACTACAGTTTGTCGAAAATTCCCTGACCTTCTGGAATTCCCTGACTTGTAGCTTGCGAATTCGATCTCGAGTCTTTCCACTTTGATTGTATTTATTATTATTACATTTCGATTAATTTAAAAATAGAAATTTACAAAAAATAAAAAATTACAAAAAAATTTTTAAATACAAAGAAAAATCAGACAAATCAAATTTTGTATTCGAAATAATAATTTTTCGAGCTGGAAAAGGGAAGGGAAAAGTTCTGTCGCACCTTATCCCTTTTCCAGCTTTATGATTTCTTTACAAAAATTGTCATAATTATTCTATTTGAAAATTTATGATCAAAAAGTCTTTTCTATTCATGCGTCAACTTTGAATTATGTCGATGAAAAAAGTTTTTCTGTTTGAAACAGATGATTCAAGTATTATAAATGAGCATAACCTGCTTAATCATCAATAAAGTGTATTAATATTATAGATCAATCGATTTGCCTCGAATCAAGTAATCTTTTCCGCTCTTGCATCAATTTTGAATTTTGTTAGTAAAAAAAGTTTTACTATAAAAAACCGTGTTTTCAAATATTATGCATTACCATAGCTTCCTTACTCTTCAATTAAATGTATCAATGTTATAGGTCAATCGATTCGTCTTGAATCAACACAACTTTTGTATATTCGCATCAACTTTAATTTATGTGAATGAGAAAATTTCTACTATAAGAATCGATTTTAAAAATATATAAATTATCATAACTTCCCTACTCTTTAATAAAATGTATTAATATTATAGGTCAATCGATTCGTCTCGAACCAAGGAATCTTTTATGTCCTTGCATCAACTTTGAATTATGTTGAAGAAAAAAGTTTTGCTATAAGAAATCGTATTTTCAAATATTATGCATAGCTTCCTTACTCTTCAATAGAATGTATTATTATTATAAGTCAATCGAATTTCTTAAATCAAGACATCTTCTCTGTTCTTGCATCAACTTTGAATTATGTTAATGAAAAAAGTTGTACTATAAAAATCGATTTTAAATATAATATAAAGGACGATAACTTTCTCACTCTTTAATAAAATTTAATTATATTATAGGTCAATCGATTCGTCTCGAACCAAGGAATATTTTATATTGTTGCATCAACTTTGAATTATGCTAATAAAAAAAGTTTTACTATAAAACTGATTTTTAAAATATTATTGAGTGTTAAAAAAAATGCAATAAATATTTTTATAAATCCTTCGGTCAGTTTCAAGATATTAGTGGGGAAAACATATCCGGACAATTCCTTAGAACATTGTATTAGACATTTTCAAATTGAGTCAGGTTTAATTAATGAATTAAAATTTTTTGGAAAATGTTACCATTACAAAGCTTCCTCTATGAGGAAGCAAAAAGGAGTTTCCACCTTCGAGAAGTGTACCAACCAATATAAAAAGTCTCACTTTCCTTAATGTAGAAAGAGAAGATCTTTGAGACATGAAGATATCAGATCTGGGAATATTGTATAGAAGGCTTATTGCAAGGAAGATTGCTTTTTTCTATAAGAGTAGCAAGTGGTGTGCAGGTAAAGGTGAACGATATTTTCTCGAAGATTGTTTTCTCTCGTCAGGTAGCCGCATACGTCACGGAGATTCCCTGGAGGAGGCGAGGGCCTCTTCTCTCCGAATAGTGGAATATACCCAGCATAGATCACAACTCGCGAAGGCCATGGAAGTCCCATGGCGAATCGTGGCGAATCAACTTCCGTCATTGCCCGCCATCCCGATCCTAATGCTCGACATTTCTCTCCGGTCTCCGAAGGACCAAGGATTTACCCCCTGGACAGATACCAAACCATCCAGATATAAACGAATCTTCCATCGACCTCTTCACTTCCTAACTTCACACCAATTTTCTTCATTTGTTACTCTTACCTCCTTACACTTTACTTTCTCCTTACTATTTACATTGATACATTTTATTCCTCTAACTCCTCACTTCCTTTCTTTGCAACTTGTTGTCATTCTTGCTTGTAATTTTCTTATATTTCATATAAATACATTCTTTGGACTCTTAATCTCATACTCTTTCTCGAATTACTTCTTTTTATTGCAAAAACTTTATATTTTCCTTAAATCTGCTTGATCTTAACCTCCTTAGTTAATCTTTGACCCTCCTATTCTATCTTCATCTTTAATTTCTAATCTGCACCTTTTTCTTTAAACTTTCAAATTTTCTCATTCCTTTTTATAGGCAATACTTGTCAACTTTTCCTCTCCCTTATTGTTTCTCTTCCAACTACAGCCTTCTTCTTCTTATTACTTTTCTTAACTTTTCCCTTCCTTACTGACGAATTGCTTTTTTCATGCCGATTTTTCTCCCATCTCTCCATACTAATACAACATTCGTTATTCCTATTGCAACCAATTCCTATTATTTTCTTTAATTCTTCCTACTATAATATACACCTCCCTTTTTAATCTTAGATATTCCTATTCTATCTTCGTCTTAAATTTTCAATCTTCCTCCTCTCCGTTAAACTTTTTCCTGCCATTCTTCATGTTTATACATAATACTTGTCAACTTTTCCCCTCCCTTTCTGTCTCCTCATACTCCACTATTTTACTCTCCTCTTGTTTGTATATCCTTTATTCCTTTTTTCCAACTTTCGCCTTCTTTTGCTTTATACTTTTCTGAATTTTTCTGAACTTTTCACTTCTTTTGTGACCAATTTTCATTTCAATGCCGGTTTTTCTCTCCTCTCCTTATAATACAAATACATTTTTTCTGTTGCTATTGCAAATATTCCCTATTACATTCCTCAATACTTCCTATAATCTTCACCTACTTTTTCAATCTTATACCGTTTGTCTTCTATCTTTTTATCTATTTTTCAATCTTCATCCGTTCCGATAAACTTTTACCTTTCCTTCTACCTCTTCATACACCGTACTTAAAAAGTTTTTTCTCTCCTATTGTCCAATTTTCTTCCGACGACAGTCTACCTTTCTGTTAACCTTTCCTTTACCCTCTTCTTATACTCTACTCTACTACTACTATACTACTTATCTTTCGCCTTCCTTTTCCCTTTCTCTTTTCATACTACAAATATATTTTCTTCTGTTTCTATTTCAAGGACTTCCTATGATTTCCCTCAATTTTCTCTACAATATAACCTTCCTTTTTTAATTTTGGGTTTCCTATTCTACTTTTTCTTTACCCTCTTCTTACAATCTACTATTTCACTGTTTTCTTCTTTGGATATCATTTATCCTTTTTTTTCGGACTTTCACCTTCTTCTCCTTTTTGCTTTTCTTAACCTTTCCCTTTCTTTGTAACGAATGGTCTTTTTAATTTTTGCCTATAATTTCCAATCTTCCTCCCTTCGGTTAAACTTATAACTTCCCTTTTTCTATTTTATAGACCATACTTTTAAACTTTTTCCTCCCTTATCATAAAATCCTCTTTGAAAAATAGAATAAATTTTCTTGAACCTTTCTTAACACCATTCTTATACTTTACTATTTCACCTACCTTTTTTTTGTACACATTCTATTATTTTTTACCGACTTTGGCCTTTTGGTTCTTATTACTTTTCTTACCTTTCCCCTTCCTTCTTGATCCATTGTATTTGCCATGCCAATTTTCCTCTTTTCTTTTCATACTACAAATAAATCATTTTCGATTCATATCATAACCACATTCTATTATTTTTCTCAATTCTTTCTATAATATACACCTCCTTTAATTATGTTTGACAATTCTGATCCTATCCTTATCTTTAATTTCCAATCTTCGTCCTTTCCATTAGTAGTTAACTTTCCTACTTCCTTTTCATACACACTGCCTGTCAACTTCTTCTCTCTATTACTTTCCAATTCTCTTTCAACAATAGATTCCATTTTCGTTAACCTTTCACTTATCTGCTCATTATACGCTTCTATACCTATTGTTTATATATTATTTATTCTTGTTCCTAGACTGTAGCCTTCTTTTCCTTATCTTGTTTTTCCAAGTTTTCGGTTCTTAATTGACCAATTGCCTTTCAATTCTTCCCTTCGGTTGAACTTTTACTTTTCTTTCTTCCTTTTTAAACAATATACTTTTCAACTTTCCCATTCCTTTATTGTTCAGTTTTCTACCAAAAATTACTAACTTTCCATTAACCTTTTCCTTTCCCCCTTCTTATACTCTACTTTTTTACTTTCCTATCCTTCGTATACTACATATTTTTCCCCCCAACTTTAAACTTTTTTCCCTGATTACTTTTTTCAACATTTTCCTTTCTTTGTGATCAATTGTGTGTTTAATTCTGATTTCTCTCTCCTCTTTTTATACTACAAATACATTTTTTCCGTCCCTATGTTAACCGTTTCCTATTATATTCCTTAATGTTTCTTATAATCTTCACCTCCATTTTTAATATTTGACCTTCCTCTTCTTTCTTTTTATCTTTAATTTTTCATCTTGATCGTGTCCTTCAAACTTTGACCTTTCCTTCTTCATTTTTATACACAATACATTTTAACTCGTTTACTTTCCTTTCTTTATATATCTCTTATTCTTTTTCCCCGACTTCAATCTTCTTTACCTTACTATTTTCTCAACTTTTCCCTTCCTTATTGACCAATTGTATTTTCAATGTTGATTTTCCTCTCTCCTTTTCATACTCCTAACACATCATTTTCTGTTCCTATTGCAACCTCTTTCTATTCTTTTTATCCATGCTTCCTACAATATTCGCCACCTTTTTTAATTTTTGACCTTTCTATTATATCTTTATCTTTAATCTCAAATATTCTTCCGTTCCGTTAAACTTTGACCTTTCTTTCTTCATTTTTATAGACAATACTTTTCAAATTTTTTTCTTTCTTATTAACTATTGACCAATTCTCTTTCAAAATTCTTCAACCTTTCCGTTAACCTCTTCTTATACTCTACTATTTTACTTTCCTCCTTTTTGTATGTATATTATTCTCTTATTCCGACTTCAGCCTTGTTCTCCTTATTAATTTTCTTAACTTTTTCATTCCTTACGAACCAATTGTCTTTTCCATACAGATTTTCCTCTCCCTTTTTCATACTCCAAATACATCTTTTTCTATTCCTATTGCAACCACTTTCTATTATTTTCCACAATTCTTCCCACAATCTTCGCCACCGTTTTTAATTTTTGACCTTTCCATTACATCTTTATCTCTAATCTCAAATATTCTTCCTTCCCGTTAAACTTTGGCCTTCCTTTCTTCATTTTTATACACAATACTTTTCAATTTTTTTTCTTCCTTATTAACTATTGCACAATTCTCTTCAAACATCATTCGACCTCTCTGTTAACCTTTCCTTCAACCTCTTCTCATACCCTACTATTTTACTTCTCTCTTCTTTGCATATGTTTTACTATTTTACTCCTGATTCAGCCTTCTTATCCTTACTACTTTTCTTAACTTTTTCCTTCCTTATGGACCAATTGTCTTTACCATACCGATTTTCCTCTCTCCTCTTCATACTCCAAATACATCATTTTCTTGCAAAGCGTCCAATAAGTTACGCGATTGGCTCCAGACGGGTGCAAAGAGCGGCGCTGATGTTTTTCGGTGGCAAATGGAACATAGGATAATTTATCGGAATATCAAGAAACGGTGGAATGGATCCATATTCCAATTAAAGTTCATCCTCCCGGAACGGGATGCACATAGCGTTGCATCTCTCTCCTTCTCTCACACTCGCTCTCCCTTTTACCAGTGGTTTTTGCGTTTTGCTTTCCAGTCCATTTGGCGCTGTAAACTCGAACTTTATAGCTACGAGGCAGGCACGACTAGAGTTCATATGCGGGTTGGAGACGGGATATTGCAGCCAAGAGTAAAGTTCTCCACTGAATTTCCACCCTCGACCAATTGATATGGTGGCGCCATCTATTGGGCGCCCATTCTCCACGATTCTCTACAAGTGACCCACATCTCTTTCTAATCAGAGGAATTTGTCCTAAGTTCATAAACTTGAATGTCTCTGAATTTAATTTTCAATTTTGAGGATCTAAATTTTTGAAGTTTGAATATTTTCAAAACTATCAGGATGTAAATTTTGATCCTTTAGGATTAGAAAATTTCAAACCATCTGAAAGAAATTGAATGAACCAAATAGACTTACATTCCATTTTTTAGAAAGGGCCGTGTATAAATTACGTAACATTTTTCTGCAATTTTGAACTATGACCCCCACCCTTTGTTTAGTGTCTGTAAAATTTGACCCCCACCCTTATCTTACGTAATTTTTTCCATTTAAATTTTTTTCTTAAATTAATTTAGGGGCAATTAATTTAACAAAGTAGTTCAACTTTCAAAGAAGTGGTTGAATTTCAAAAACAACAAATATGAATTCACAACAAAATAAAATATTTAATATTTTAACCAAGAATATATTTCTATTTTAAGTCAAAAATATTTATATTGAACCAAAAAACGAATTTTCAACCAAATAATTGATTTTCCAATCAGAAAGATGAATTTTCAACCAAAAAAATTAATTTTCTACTAGAAAGGACAAATTTTTACAGGATTCATAAATTTTTAACTAAGTCGTTGAATTTTCAACCAAGAACTTTTTACCGAAAAGGACGAATTTTCAACAAAATACATAAATTTTCAACTAAATAGTTGAATTTTCAACGAAACAAGATAATTTTCTACCCAGAAAGACAAATTTTCAACCAATTAATTGAATTGACAATCAGAAAGATGAATTTTCAACCAAGAAAATTAATTTTCTACTAGAAAAGACAAATTTTCAACAAAATACATAAATTTTGAACTAAATCGTTGAATTCTCAACTAAGAACTTTTTACCGAAAAGGACGAATTTTCAACAAAGTACATAAATTTTCAACTAAATAGTTGAATTTTCAACCAAGCAGGATAATTTTCTACCAAAAAAGACAAATTTTACACCAAATAATTGAATTTCCAATCAGAAAGATGAATTGTCAACCAAGAAAATTAATTTTCTACTAGAAAAGACAAACTCTCAACAAAATACATAAATTTTGAACTAAATCGTTGAATTCTCAACTAAGAACTTTTTACCGAAAAGGACGAATTTTCAACAAAGTACATAAATTTTTAACTAAATAGATGAATTTTCAACCAAGCAGGATAATTTTCTACCAAAAAAGAAAAATTTTCAACCAGATAGTTGAATTTCAGACTGAAAAAGATAAATTTTTAACCAAAAACAGAATACCTACATTTTTTATTTACGAAAATTCACACTTAAAAACGAATTTTCTACAAACCAGTTCAATTTTTAACCCGAAAATAAGAATTTTTAATCAAGAAGTTCATTTTTAACCTAGCAGGTGAATTTTCAACCGAACAGATGAATTTTCAACAAATATAAAAAATCTTAAAAAAAAAAAAAAGAATTTTTAATAAAGTAGCTGAACTTTAAGGCAGGGAGTTAAATTTTCAACGTCTAAAGATGAATTTGTAACAAAAGTGTAATTATTTATATTTCAGCCAAGAAATATTAATATTTTAAATAAAAAAACAGTTAAATTAAACTAAGAAAGACGAATTTTCCACACAAAAATACATAATTTTTCAACGAAATAGTTGAATTTCCAACGAAGAAGATTATTTTATTTTGCCAAAAAGGACGAATTCAACAAAGAAGTTAATTTTCAACCAAAAAGTTGAATTTTCAGCCAAAGATATTAATTTTCAACTGAAGATATATAAATCTTCACAAAAAACGAATTTTTAATAAAGTAGTTAAACAGAAAAATATTTTTAGTTAAAATAAAAAATAGTTGAATGGAATCAAACAAATTAATTTTTAACAAAATATTTAAATCCATAATTAAAAAAAATTATTTTTTAGCCAAATAGTTGCGTATTCAACAACAAAAAATGGATTTTCTGCTAAAAAAAGACGACCTTTGAACAAAATACGTCAATTTTCAACCAAACAGTTAAATTTTAAACCAAAAAGATTAATTTCCTACTAAAAAAGACGAATTTTCAACAAAATTCATAATTTTTTAACCAAATAGTTGAATTATCGGCCAAGAGGATTAATTTTTTATCAAAAAGGACAATTTTTTTACAAATCAGTTAAATTTTCAATCCGAAAATATGAATTTTCAAAAAGGCTGTTAATTTTCAACCAAAAAGTTGATATTCCAACCGAAGAAATAAATTTTCATCTAAAATTATGAATCTTCACAAAAAAGGAATTTTTAATAAAGTAGTTCAACCTTCAAGCAGGGAGTTAATTTTTCAACATGAGAAGTTGAACTTTTAACAAAAAATGTAATGGCTGTTATTTAAAAAAAAAAATTATTTTAAATAAAAAACAGTTGAATTGAACAACAAAATATGAATTTTCAACAAAATAATTAAATCCTTAACTCAAAAAAATTATTTCTCAAACAAACAGTTGCATATTTTATCAAAACAAAATGGATTTTCTATCAAAAAAGAAAAAATTGTAACAAAATACATCAATTTCCAACCCAATAGTTAAATTTTCAACCAAAGCATGTAAATTTTCAACCAAAACCTATAAATTTTCAAACCAAAGAAGAAAAATGTTTTATTTAAATTTTTGAATTTTGAACCAACTAATTTAATGTTTGACCAAATAATAAAATTTTCAACCAAAAAAGATGAATTCCTAAACAGAAACTTAATAGTAGACTTTTCAACCAAAAAATTGGACTTTCAACCAAAACTAGTTGCATTTTCTTATTGGGTTCTATTAATGAAAATAAGTAAATAAGAATTTTGAGAAGTTCAAGACTCAGAATATGGAGTAGTTTAAATAAACATTGGAGTTCATTTTTAATACTTTTGAAATATTTGGTTAGAAAACTGGAAATTTTTTTCTGAAAATGAAGTTTATTTTCTTCTGCACACTTTTTGATTATTATTATGAACGCTTTTTTCATAATTATTGGGGTTGCACGTTTATTTAATCAACATTAATATCATATTCAATACTAAAAACGCAATGAATGGCACAGAAAAAATGGTAACCCAGGAAGGGTTAAAAGAAATATTTTTTTATTTTAGTCCATAATGGGCCGCTAATAATATACTCGTAAGTCCATAAAGCTTCTAGAAGAGTGGGTGAGAGGTTAGGTGACGGGATGGTCGCAGAAGGATCTTAATATTAAAAACAAATTCCCCTTTTAAAGCAAGTGGAAGCGGCTAGTCTGGCACAAAAATGAGGCATTACTTCATTCATCTTGTTGCAGTTCTGGCTAATGGTGTCGTTATTCTAAAATAATATGAATATAATATACCTCCTTTTTTGATCCTTGAGCCTCCTGTTTTACCTATGTCTTCAATTTTCAATATTTCTCCTCTCCATTTAACTTTTACCCTTCCTTCTTTATTTTTATACACGACACTTTTTAACCTTTTTCCTTCCTTATAGTTCAATTCTCCTCCACCAATAGTTTACCTTTCCGCTAAACTTTTCTTTAACCTCTTCTTATACTCTACTATCTTACTTTCCTCTCCTTTGTATATGCTTTAATCTTTTTCCTCAACTTTAACTTTTTACTCCTTATTACTTTTCTCAAAGTCCTCTTCTCTTTTCATACTGTGAATACACTTTTTTCTGTACCTATAGGAACTACTTGCTATTCATTTTCTTAATTTTCCTTATAATATTCACCTCCTGTTTAATCCTTTCACCTTTCACCTACATCCTTCATCCTTTGGCCTTTCACTTCTATCTTTTTATCTTTAGTTTTCAATCTTAATCCTTTTTGTTAAAACATACTTTTGAAGTTTTTTCTCCCTTACTGACCAATTCTCCTGCAACGATAGTCTACCTTTTCGTTAATCTTTTTTTCACCTTCTTCTTATACTCTACTATTTGACTGTCATCTTCTTTCTATATTTGTTATTCTTCTTCTCCGACTTGAGCCTTCTTCTCCGTATTACTTTTCTTAACTTTCTTCTTCTTTATTAATCAATTGTCTTTTCTATGCAGATTTTTTTCTCTATAAGTTTATAAAGCTTCTAGAGGAAGAGGTAAGAAGTTAGGAGACAGGATGGTCATAAAAGGAGCCTAATGATAAAAAGAAATTCCCCTTTTAAATCAAGCGGAAGCGGCTAATGGTGCCGTTATTCTAAAATAATATGACTGTAAAATAAACCTCCTTCTTCAATCCTTCAGCTTCCCATTCTATCTTTGTCTTCAATTTTCAATCTTTCTTTGTTACGATTATTTTTGGCTCTTCCTTCTTCATTTGTATACACAATATTTTTCAACTTTTTGTCTTCTTTATCGTTCATTTGTCTTCCAAGAATAGTTTACCTTTTCTTTATACTTTTCTTTAACCTCTTCTTATACTCTACTATTCTACTTTCCTCTTTTTTTTATATACTTTAATCTTTTTCCTCGACTTTAGCCTTCTTCTCCTCATTGCTTTTCCCCAAGTCCTCTTCTCTTTTCATATTATAAATATTCTTTTTTCTGTTCCTATTGCAACCCCTTTCTTTTATTTTCCTCCACTCTTCTTATAATCTTCACCTTCTTTTTTAATCTTTGGCCTTTCTCTTTCATTTTTTTATCTTCAATTCTTATTATGCATTATTTCCGTTAACCTCTTATTTACCCTCTTCTTATACTCTACTATTTTTCTTTCCTGTTCTTTGTATATCTTTCATTCTTTTTCACCGACCTTAGTCTTCTTCTCCTTAATAACTTCCTCAACTTTTACCTTCCTAGTTGACCAATTCTCTTTTCTATACAAATCTTTCTCTCAATATGACCATAAAGCTTCTAGAAGAGTGGGTGAGAGGTTAAAAGACGGGATGGTCATAGAAGGAGCCTAATATTAAAAACAAATTCCCCTTTTAAAGCACGCTAAAGCGGCGAGTCGGGCACAAAAATGAGGCATTACTTCGTTCATCTTGTAGGAGTTCTGGCTAATGGTGTCGTTATTCTAAAATAATATAAATGTAATATAAACTTCCTTCTTTAATCCTTGAGCTTCCCATTCTATCTTTGTCTTCAATTTTCAATCTTTCTTTGTTCCATCAAACTTTAGCTGTTCCTTCTTGATTTTTATACACAATACTTCTCAACTTTTTGTCTTCTTTATTGTTCATTTCTCTTTCAAGAATAGCTTACCTTTCCGTTAACCTTTTATTTAACCTCTTCTTATCCTCTACTATTCTACTTTCCGCTTATTTGTATATCCTTCAATCTTTTTCCTCGACTTTAGGCTTCTTCTCCTTATTGCTTTTTCCCAAGTCCTCTTCTCTTTTCATACTATTAACACACTTTTTTCTGGTCCTGTTGCAACCGTTTCCTTTTATTTTCCTCTATTCTTCTTATAATATTCACCTTCTTTTTTAATCTTTGGCCTTTCTCTTTTATTTTTGTATCTTCAATTTTTAATCTACATTCTTTCCGTAAACCTTTTCTTTACCCTCTTCTTATACTCTACTGTTTTTCTTTCCTCTTCTTTGTATATCTTTCATTCTTCTTCACCGACTTTAGTCTTCTCCTCTTCTTTAGTCTCTCCTTTCTGAATCTTTGACCTTTCTCTTCCACCTTTTGATCCTCAAATTTCAATCTTCATCCTTTCCGTTGAACTATACTTTTGAAGTTTTACCTCCGTTATTGTTAAATTCTCCTGCAACGACAGTTTACTTTCTCGTTAACCTTTCCTTTACCTTATTTTTATACCCTACTATCTTACTTTCCTCTTATTTCTATATTTTTTATTCTTTTTCTCCGACGTTAGCCTTCTTCTCCTTATTACTTTTCTTAACTCTCTTCTTCCTTATTAACCAATTGTCGTTTCTATGCAGATTTTTTTCTCTATAAGTGTATAAAGCTTCTAGAAGAAGAGGTGAGAAGCTAGGAGACGGGATGGTTATAGAAGGAGCCCAATATTAAAGAAAAATTCCCCTTTTCAATCAGGCGGAAGCGGCGAGTCTGGCACAAAAATGAGACATTACTTCGTTCATCTTGTAGGAGTTCTGGCTAATAGTATCGTCATTCTAAAATCTATAAACATGATATACACCTCCTTTTTCAATCTTTGAGCTTCTCATTCTATTTTTGTCTTCAATTTTCAATCTTTCTTTGTTCCATTAAACTTTAGCCCTTCCTTCTTGATTTTTATTAATAATACTTTTCAACTTTTTGTCTTCTTGATTGGTCATTTCTCTTTCAAGAATAGCTTACCTTTCCGTTAACCTTTGCTTTAACCTCTTCTTATACTCTACTATTTTACTTTCCTCTTCATTGTATATCTTTCAATCTTTCTCCTCAACTTTAGCCTTCTTCTCCTCATTACTTTTCCCCAAGTCCTCTTCTCTTTTCGTACTATGAATACACTTTTTTCTCTTCCTATTTCAACCACTCTCTTTTACTTTCCTTCATTCTTCTTATAATATTCACCTTTTTGTTTATTCTTTGGCCTTTCTGTTTTATTTTTTTCTCTTTAATTTTCAATTTTCATTCTTTCCGGTAACCTTTTCTTTACCCTCTTCTTATACTCTGCTATTTTTCTCTCCTCTTCTTTGTATATCTTTCATCCCTTTTCACCGACTTTAGTCTTCTTCTCCTTATTACCTTCCTCAACTTTTACCTTCCTAGTTGACCAATTCTCTTTTCTATACCAATTTTTCTCTCAATATGACCATAAAGCTTCTAGAAGAGTGGGTGAGAGGTTAAAAGACGGGATGGTCATAGAAGGAGCCTAATATTAAAAACAAATTCCCCTTTTAAAGCAAGCTAAAGCGGCGAGTCGGGCACAAAAATGAGGCATTACTTCGTTCATCTTGTAGGAGTTCTGGCTAATGGTGTCGTTATTCTAAAATACCGCGATCATATTTTTACCAAACTCAGTTTCAAGATGGCGTCCGCCACCATCAAGAAGAATGGTCTACCGAATCGAACTTAATCTACGTCGCGTTTTGTCCCTTTCCAAACCCCAGAAATCCCGTTCTACCGGTAAAACGATCCCTCGATTCTAAATCATGTAAGGATTACGCAAAAGAAACAGTGAGAGAGGAGTAAAGGGGGAGGGTGCTTTCGCCCTCGACGTCTCGTATTTTGGGAAACATTTAAATTCTCATACGCGAATAAATAGCAAAAATTTCACGCGCTATAAAATATAGATTTCCTACGGTCCCCGCGGCGAAGGCGGCCCTCCAGGGGGAAGGATGCGGTCATAAAATCATTGATATGAAAATATAGCCCCCCACCCCCTAACTATTCCACCGTTGACGCAGACAAGACCATCGAGCCGAACAACCGGGGGCATCCTCGCGAAAGAGGAGAGAAATCTTTTGTTTCACCAACGTCAACACCGATTCAGAATCCGCGTATCGTAGCATACTTTCCTTTTCTTTCCTTCTTTTTCTTATACACATCCTTCTCTGTTCTAGGTTTTTTTATCGCTTCGAAAGTTTTCATCGGACGATGCCGACGTCACAGGATTATTTTACGTGCTTTTGTTGAGGATGAGAGATTCTGCTTGGCTACTATGAAATTGATACGATACTAAACTGTAAAGGAAAGTAGAAGGCACTTGTAACGTCGATAATGTACTCTATAGAGAAATTATTTTGTTTAGAGAGTTCTGATAAAAGGGAAAATTGATTATTTATAATTGCGAATTGATATTTTTTACAGAAAATTGTTAAAGATTATTTTTATCTCCTTACCATGTTCGATTGATATCAGGTTTTTAATATTTCCCTTTTTTGGTATTAAACAGACATCTTTTTTTAAATATTTTTCAAAGAGTTGATGTTTTGTATCCATTTTACAATCTATTTGTTTGAGAAAGAATAATAATTCTCAAGTGTAGAAATACTTATTTTTATAATAAAATTTATTAGACTTCTGTGTTTTTTAATTTCTTTTTATATTCGAAAGCGTTTCAGCTTGGCCAATCCTAAATTATAAATACGTTCACACTTGAACAAATTGTTTATTTCAAAATGACCTTATATTGTAATACAATATCCATAAAATTATAAAATGTCAGACGTCCAATTTCATACGATTTCCCCATAAAGAATATAGAAATTGTACTACTTTGTTGACAGCAATTTGTAATCTTTGTTCAAATCGAATATCGAAAAATAAAAAAAATCAGTGGTAAAGGTCCATATATTATCAGCCCAAGAATTTCATTTTTTTAGTGAGACAGCATAAAAAATTAATAATAATTTATTATTTGAATCAATTTATAATTGATGAGACTTCTGTATTTTTTAATTTCTTTTAATATTCGGAATCTTTTCAACTGGGACAATCCTAATTTAGAAATACATTTAAATTTATAGAAATTATTTATTTTAAAATGACCTTATACTGAAATACCATATCCAAAATTAAAAAATGTTGGATGTCCAATTTCTTACGATTGTTTCCCTGTACAAAATATAAAAATTGTACTTCTTTGTTGACAGCAATTTTTAATCTTTGTTCAAATTTAATATCAAAACATAAAAAAAAATCAGTGGTAAAGGACAGTATATTGTCAGCCCAAGAATTTCAATCCTTTAGTGAGACTGCATATAAAATTAAAAAAAATAAATTAACCATAATGAAGTACATAACAAAGTGAGTAATTGATAAATAAATAATAAATAAATAATAAATAAATAATAAATAAATAATA
>CAKNYM010053110.1:467980-491697 GCA_932195095.1 Andricus curvator
TAAATAATAAATAAATAATAAATAAATAATAAATAAATAATAAATAATAAATAAATGAATAAATAATAAATAAATAATACAAAATAAAATACTGTCCAACCGGACACGTTTTCAGTTTAAATAAGTTTGACATCTTATAAAACATCTTTCAAAAAACCAGGAAAGATGTCACTGAACGATTCTATTTTTACTTAAAGATTTATAATTGAGAAGTTTCCAATTTTTAAAAATTTAAATTAAAAATTATGAAGACATGAGAATTGCAGCTGATTATGTGTTTAACTAAAAATTCGTCTTTTTTTAAGAAAATCTAGTTTTTTGTTGAGAAATGCAACTGGTTGGTTGAAAATTATTCTATTTTAATTGAGGATTCAAGCATTTTGTTAAAAAAATTGTTATTGAAATCCAACTGGTTTTTATTTAAATTAAAATCTTTCTTTGTTAAAATACCAACTATTACTTATAACTTTTAGTTAAAATTTAAACAACATTCTTGAAAGTTATTTTTTTAGTTGAAGAATCATGATTTTGGTTGAAAAGTCATTTTTTTGCTGAAATCAATTTTGTTACCTGAAGGTTTAACTACTTTGTGAACAATTCAACTGATTGGTTAAAAATTGACTTTTTTGTTAAAAATTCATATTCTCGGGTTGAACATTCAACTTTTTGTGAAAATTCGTCTTTTTGGCTTGAAAAATGCAACAACTTTGTAGAAAATTGAACTATTTGGTACAATATTAGACTGTTTTGTGGAAATTTTTTTTTTTTTTTTTTAATTAATTCTCTTCAAATTGAAATTTTACTACTCTATTTTTGTTAAAATTGATCTTTTTTATTTGAAAATTCAACTGTTTAGTTACCAATTGTTAATATCGAAAAAATATACAATAAAAATTAATCAAATTCAATTTGAACTGGCATCATATTCCTTGTTCAAATTATAAAGTGGAAAATTGACGTGATTTGTTAAAAATTTGGCTTTTTCATAGAAAATTAATCTTCTTGGTTAAAAATTCTACTATTTGGTTAAAAATGTATATATTTTGTTGGAAATTCGTTTTTTCTGAAAGAAAATAATCTTTCTGTGTGAAAATTTACCTCTCGAATCAAAAATTGATCTATTTTATTGAGAATTCATACTTTCTAGTAGAAAATTATCTTCTGTGTTCAGGTTGATTCAACAGTTTTGTAGAAAATTCATTTTTTTAATTCAAAATCAATTTTTTTAAATGGAAGTTTAAGCATTCCGTGTTTGGTTAAAAATTTATCTTTCTCAGTCTAAAAATTCCACTATTTGACTGAAAATTCGTCTTTTTTGGTAGAAAATTCTAATATTTAGTTAAAAATTTATGTATTCTCTTAAAAATTCGTCCTTTTTGGCAAAAAATCAATCTTCTCGGTTGAAAATTGAACTATTTGGTTAAAAATGTATGTGTTCTATTGAAAATTCGTCTGTTATGTATAAAATTAATCTTTTTGTTTCAAAATTCAACTATTTCATTAAAAACATATTTTTTTTTTGATGAGAATTTATCCTTTTTCGTAGAAAATTAATCTCCTGCTTTCGGGTTGATTTAACAGTTTTGTAGAAAATTTATTCCTTAATTGAAAATCAATTCTATAAATAAAAGTTTAAGTATTCTGTTTTTAGTTCAAAATGTAGCTTTTTAGTCTGAAAATTCCACTATTCGGCTGAAAATTTGTCTTTTTGGTAGAAAATTTTAAAATTGATGCATTTTGTTAAGAATTTGTCCTTTTTGGTAAAAAATTAATCTTCTTGGTTGAAAATTCAATTAGTTGGTTAAAAATTCATGTATTTCATTGAAAATTCGTCTCTTCAGTAGAAACTTAACCTTTTTGGTTGAAAATTAATCTTTTCGGTTGAAAATTAATCTTCTTGGTTGAAAATTCATTTTTTTGGTTGACAATCAATTTGTCTTGGTTGATGAACCTAACTAGGGGCATGTCCCCTAATTAGCCATTGAGACAATTTTCCGGTATTTTTCAAGGATGAGTTAAGAAATCAAAAATAGTGTCTATAGTGTCATTTTTTTTAAAATAGTAGTAAAGTAGTGTCCCTGCTCAAAAAAGTGTAAATTCGCGTGAATAGTGTGTTGAATCCTACACCTGTAAAATAAATATTCTAACTTGAAATTGATATGTACTACCTTCCCAACTCGTTCATCATTTATCAAAATTATGATTTCAAAAGTTTTTCTAACCACCTTCTCCTATGCTCATTTGTAATGTTAGCAAATAAAAATTTGAGGAAGTAAACCTGTACTTTGTGCGACTGCATTTCACTGCTACTTCATGAAATTCTTTTATTCCAGTCTACTTTTTATCAAGAGATTAATTAAAATTGGAAACGTGACTCGATTTAAATTCTAGGTCAGACTTGAATTTTCCGTTTCATTGGTTTCTTGTGACAGGAAAAGTGCCCTTGACAGAATTCCCTCGTGATCTGCACGAAGTTGAGGCAATCGAAGATGGAATGCTAAACAGTCGAAGGGTTGAGCTGTCGCCTGACTGTCGTTGAACCACTTTGGGTGCCACCCCCTTCACCCTTGCAATTCTATCCATCTTTCTCTTTCTCGTTGAGTATATTTTGGCTCGCAGACGAAGCGCTGCGCGCATTTAGATAAGTTAAACTATAAATTAGACGGATCACTGGTAGCTACTCGAGGAAACGTTGTCGCTGAATATGTATGATTTACACAAGGCACCCGTTTCTCCTCGATATTATTCCTACCGCGCGATAGAATGATGGAAACACATGGCAAAGAAGCGAGAAAGTCAAAAATAGTTACAAACTTGCGCAGAAAAATAGTAAAAAATTAGTTGGATTCATGGAGAATATTTTATTGGAATTTTCTCCAGTGATCACAGCAGTTAGTAAGCAAAGTTCAGAAAGCAAAACATAACCCCAGAAAAACTTGGATAGCTATAAACACAATGTTGAACAATTGAACAACAAAAACAAGTCCCAAAATTCTCACAGTTGAAAAACCATTTGGAAACATCTAAATCCAAATCAATTCTACATAAAACAAGTTTGCTTCTCCTGAAAGAAAGAATACAACATACCAAATTTACCTTGCACACTACCTCCGAGAAACTTTTGAAAGTTCACCTTTTCCTATCAAACACTCTCAGATTTGACATTTGGTCTACATTGGACCGCATATTATTTTACCAATCCCAACGGATTAAAGATTTTTGCACACAAAAACAAAAAATAAAATTTGACAAATTACTTCCAGTAAGGCACGCACCATTAACTAACACAGTAAAAAACATCTCTAATCATCCTCTCAGCAATGAAATGATTTTAGCCTTATCTAAAGGACATAATTTTGCAGTAGCTCCCTCAAAAATCCCGAAAGAGCCCAACTTCCCTCCTCAAACTTAACAAAACAAGAAAAAACAGCAAATAAAGAACTCAATCAGAACAAAGACATCATAATATTACCCGCAGACAAAGGCAACGCAACAGTAATAATGAATAAAGAAGACTATAACAACAAAATCATGGACCTTCTTACTGACTATACATATAAAAAATTTTAAAAAGACCCCACAAAAACCATAGTCAGCAAAACAAAAACCCTTCTAAAAGACTCAAAACTTGACAGCAAAACAATATCTGAATTAAAACCTACTAATCCCATCTCACCAGAACTTTACGGACTCCCAAAAATCCACAAAAACAACATCCCACTCAGACCGATCGTCAGCACAATAAACTCACCAACTTACAACCTAGCACACTTTCTCGCCAAAAAACTGAATCCTTTCACAGAAAACTCTATGACACACGTCCAAAACTCTTTTGACTTTATCAGAAAGATACAACAGATTCACATTCAACCCCAAGACATTTTTGTGAGTTTCGACGTAGTATCTCTCATTACAAAAGTACCAATCTCTGATACAATCGATATTATTAAATCCTTTGCCAACTTTCCCTCCAATCTCACACCTTTAATAGAACACTGTCTCACTAATACCTACTTCTCTTTCAATAACCAATTCTACGGTCAAACCTCAGGAGCAGGAGTGGGATCTCCAATCTCACCTGTAATAGCCAACATCTTTATGGAAAATCTAGAAACTAAAAACTTTAACAAATCCAAGCATAAACCGGAATTTTGTTGCCGCTACGTTGACGACACTTTTGTCATATGGAGACATGGACTAGATGAACTACACAAGTTCTTCAATTTCATCAATAAAATACAGCCTAATATCAAGTTCACCATGGAAATTAAACAAAACGGAAAATTACCTTTCTTGGACGTACTAGTTTACAAAAGATCTGATAACACTTTAGGACATAAAGTTTACAGAAAACTCACCCATACAAACAGATATCTACATGCCTCCTCCCACCACCACCCATCTCAAAAGCAATCGGTCATAAACTCCCTTGTATACAGAGCTATCTCCATAGCAGATAAAGATAACTTACAAAAGGAACTACAAAATGTTAAACAAATGCTAATACAAAACGATTACACAAACAAACAAAGTAATAAAGCAATAAGAAAATACACTAAAAAAAATAAGTCAACACAACCTACTAAAGAAAGAGAGACAAAAACGACCACCATCCTACCCTACATTCAAGGTATCACAGAACAAATAGGAAGAATTCTCAACAAACACAACATCCAAACTAGATTTAAGCCACCTGCGAAAATAGGACAACTTCTAAACAACCCTAAAGATGAAAAGGAACCTTTCAGTGATCCAGGAGTATATAAAATCCCTTGTTCTTGTGACAAAGTCTATATTGGAGAAACCGGGAGGGCGGTAAGTCAACGTGTAAAGGAACATGAGAGTAAAGTCAGACTAAAACGTTTCACGCAATCAGCAGTAGCTGAGCATTATATCGAAACAGGACGTAGGATTTTATTTGACAAAACAACCGTCATCGCAAAAAAGTGCAATAAATTTCGAAGAAAACATAGAGAAGCAATCGAAATCTTAAAACACCCGAATAACATCAATAGGGACAATGGATATAATGCTAATCCGATTTGGCTTTCCGTCCTGCCGGGTTTAAAAAAAAAGACTTGGTGGGCCAATCAAGTTCGACCAGTCCCCACCATGGGGCGCTCTGGCCAATCACAGGCATCGTAGAGAATACATATATAAGAACAACATAACCTGAAACTTCAGTTTCAGGTCAGCCCTGAAGAAGTGAACTGCAATGTTCACGAAACGTCGGCAGCATTCATAGTTTCGCACACGATTGAAACCCGAAAAAGCTTTAATTTAAAATTTTAAAATATTAAATTTATTATAATTCTCCACAAGGTAAAAAACCAATGAAATAAAAAATCTATTCGTCAGTGACAGAGAGGATGTGAATTCTGAAAATATTATAAACAAAATAAATAACTACTATCAAGAAATTGGTGAAAAGTTACAGAAAAATATAGGAGATGAGGGTACAGAGATGTGCGAAATAGAACTTAACACAGAGTTAGCCGAATTCGAGCCAATCAGTATTAATGAATTAGATAAAATTGTAAGTACTCTAAATAAACAGGCAGCAGCAGATGATGATGATAGCATTACTGTTTCTGAACTACTGACATACTATCCTGTCATAAAAAATCACTTATTAAAGATTTTAAATACTGATTTTGAGAATGGTTCATCTCCTGAAATTCTGAAAATAAGTAAAGTGAATCCTATACATAAAAGTGGATCTAGACATAATGTGGTAACAATAGACAAATTTGTTTGTTAAGTAACTTTTCAAAAATTTATGAAAAAGCAATTAAGATAAGATTCATAAACTATCTAAACAAGAACAGAGGAATCAGTAGAATGCAATATGGTTTTCAGGAAGGGACTAATACACAATGTGCTATAACGGACTTTAATGAAGACATCATTAGAAGAATAGACAACAAAGAAATAGCTGCAGCAATATTTATTGATTTGAAGAAGGTATTTGATACGGTTAGTCATGGAATAGTGTGTAAATAACTCTCTAAACTTGGAATGAAGATTATTGCTCTTGAACTACTAAAATCATATTTAAATATAAGGAAACAGTATGTCTATGCCGATAATACAAGAAGTAGGAAAACTAATATTACTATGGGGGTGCCTCAAGGATCAGTTCTTGGACCACTACTATATATAATTTATGTTGAGAGTATAACTGAGGCGGGATTGTTAGCTACAATTTTCATGTTCGCAGATGATACTGTTCTTGTTTATAATAATAAAGATTGTAAAAAATTGGAAGAGGAAATAAATAAGGACTTGTTAATTTACTGTGACTGGTTCAAATGTAATAAATTAACTGTTAATGAAAAACAGACAGTATATATGACTTTTGCGTTAGTTAATATACCCAAGCAAACACTAATTACTACTAAGGAGAACAAATATGTTCGAGCTATAATTGATAATAAATTAACATGGAAATGACGTATAGAAAAAGTCATGAAAAAAATAGAACCATGGTATGGTGTCGTAAGAAGATGCAAAAGGGTATTAAGTGACAAAAAGAAAAAAATGATTTAACATGCTTTCATTGAATCTCATTTTAGATATGTGATCACAAACTGGGCTTCTGCTTCAGAACATTTACTGGATAAAATACAAAGGATTCAACACAAAATACCTAAAACCTTATACAATTTTCCTAGAGAGATGTCGACTTTGGAATTATATAAAGTAACAGAGCTCCCAGATGTGCATACATTTAGGGATATTGAACGGGTAAAAATGATGTACAAAATGATAAATAATTATATAAAGACTGAGTATCAATTTGAAATAGGGAACAATGTACATAACTATTCCACTAGATTTGCTGGAGAATTAAGGAATAAATATCATAGAATTAGAACAGGCAAAGATCACCGATAAACTGTAGTATTAAAGTTTTTAACAAACTGCCGAAAAATATTAGAGAAAGACCTCAACTTAGACGCAGCATTTTTCAGTCAGAAGAACTTGAATATATTTATTCAACAGAAGGAAAATTACGTAATGTTGCCCCGGCAGCGACTGAAGTAAGAACTGAAAAAAATAAGACACAGAAAAAGTAAGCTTAGCTTTTTTCTGTGTAGTTCAACATGGTGCGGCTGAACCACTAGATGATATGCATTATTGAATACATTGAGTACATTATTGAATGTGTTAGGGTCGGATAGCATTCTTTTAAAGTCAGTTCTGATTTTGTGATGAATACGAACTATGAAAACAGGAACTTCACAAATATCACATTGTTCTACCCATTTCTGGTGATTAAGTGGGAATGGCCTAAGTTAGATTGCATGATTCTCATCCTAGTAAGCGTCACCTGATCTCTTCGGTTTTCTGAGCCAATTTGATTTCTTTGGAAAAAATCGTCTCTAATCAGATATAGCTTGGTATTGTTGAAAGATTTCCAATGATCATTCCAGAGGGTATTGACAGCTTGACATATGTAGTTCTTGAAGTCTTTGTGATGTACAAGAATCGACACATTAGGCACAGGGATTAGACATGCTGATTTGGCTAGAAATTCCGCTGTCCAATTTCCTTCGATTTCCAGATGAGATGGTATCCATAACAAGATGATTTCCTTTCCTTGATTTCTCTCTAATGTGTTTCTCGAATTTCTTGCACTATGTGATCAATTTTGTTGATGTTTTCGATTGCATAAATTGCTGAAACTTTCCGTAAGAATAGCAAAGAGTCATTTGAAATTTCTCTATATTTCATAGCTTGGAAAATAGCGCAGGTCTCACATCTGAATATACTAAAACGACCCGGTTTATACTCAAATTGGTTGTCAAGTCTAACCATAACGCAGCCACATCCAGTGGTTGATTTTGACTCATCAGTTTGAATAGTAATATGATTTGGGAGTCTGTTTAACATTTCTGCAAATCCAGCTTTGTAGTCAATCGGATCAGTTTGATTTCTGGGCAGTTCCTTCACGTCAGTGATTGCAGTGGGACCTGTGAATTCCCAGCAGGGAAAATTATAGAATCTTCTGAGAGCAATTGTTGGTATTTCGATGTTCATTTCTCCTAGAAAAGTGTTCATTTTGACGCATTCTGATACATTCTGATGCATCCTGATGCATTCTGATGCAGGATTAGTTGGTGTGGATGCTATTGCAATAGAGTAAGTCAGGCTAAGCTGCTTCTTCTGATAGCTATTTGTGGTTCTTGAGTTTCTGCTTATATCAGGCTGGAAAAAAATGCTTCCAAAGCAATCTTCAGGCCTGTATTATGTATGGAAGAACTGTTTTTAGAGCACTAGGTTTGGCAGAGTTATAAATTAAGGCTCCATAATGCAATTTTGGTCTAAAAACAGCCCTGTCAGTGTTGCTAGTATTTTTTGGTCTGCTCCTCAACTTCTTTTGGCTAGGGTTTTTATGATGTTGAGTCTGTGTACACACTCATCTTTCAAGTATCTATGGTGAGGGCCCAATGTAAGTTTTTTTTAAAGATAAGCCCAAGAATCCTGATTTTTTCAACAACTTTGAACTGTAATTACTTAAGAACAATCTCAGATTTTGATTCTCTGATTTATTTTCAGAGAAGAAGTGGTCGTTTTATAAAATATAAATTCAGTCTTGCCAGCCCAATCCTGCAGTTTACGAAGCCTTTTTTTACAGGTCGCGGAATTTAGATCGTTACATCATTGAATGTAATTAGGAATATTCTAACACTCAAAACATATCGTTGGGGAACTTAATTTCCAAGTTTATTTTCTTTTGAAAGGTGACCATTTAATCTGACTTGTATGAGTCTTTGAAGAAGAAAATTTTTTATAAAGTTTATCATTAAACCATCAACACCCTTGTCAAGTTAGATTTTTAAGATGCGATGTTTCCAAACGATTCAATAGCATTTTCATTGTAAAGCTTGTTTCGTATTAATTTTGTTAGTTATAGCGAATAAAAAGTGAATTTTCATTTTTATCTTTAAATTTTCGTACGGTAACAGTCAACCATGCTCATTAAATAAAACATACATCAAAAATATTTCAGATATTTAAAAACTTTGTGAATTTTAACTAAAAAACAGATGATAGTGTGAAGAAACAGAAATTCAAAAAACTATTATTCACGAGAATAACAAAATTATTGAAAATTTTTTTTAAATACGCAGTTTGCTAAAATTAAAAACCAAAAAATATAAAAACTAACTGTAAATTAATTGTACTTTACGGAAAGATTTTAATATACGCTTATTTTGCATATTATTTTTTATATCCGCAGGATTCACAGTCTTTTCCCTCTTTTATCTTTTTTCAACAATTCTGATAAAAAGACATTATTTTTAGTTGAAAATTGAACTGTTTTCTAGCAAATTAGTCTTTTTGGCTTGAAAATTCGAATATTTGGTTCTAGAGTAATTTTTTTGTTTGAAATTCTTATTTTCAGGTTGAAACTTTACTTTATTTGCAGAAAGTTCGACTTTTTGTCCTAAAAATTCAACAATTTGATGAGGATTTTTTTTTATTCACTGAAAAATCTTTCTTGGTTGAAGATTCATCTCTTTCGTTATAAATTTACCTCTTTTGTTGAGAAATTTGTTGTGTTTTTTGTGAAAAAAAAAATTTGTTTTTTTTTTTTCAAATGAGAATTTATATTTTTTGGTTGCAAATAAAACTTTTATTTCAGAAAATTCGTCATTTTTGCTTCAAGCTTCAATTATTTGGTTGAGGAGTAAATTTATGTTTAAAATTAATATTTTCATGTTGAAACTTTTACTTGTTTCTAGAAAATTCGACTTTTTTGCTTAAAAGTTCCACATTTCGGTTGACATTTTCCTTCTTTCTTGACTGAAAAATCGTTCTTGGTTGAAGATTCATCTCCTTGGTTTGAAAATTTAACTATTTTGTTGAGAATTCGGTTTTTGGATTGATACTGATATTTTTCGTTGAAAAGTAAACTGTTTTGTAGAAAATTCGTCTTTTTGGCTGGAAAATTCAAATTTTTGGCTGCAAATTACCTTTTTTGATAAAACTCATCTTTTTTGGTTGAAAATCAAACTATTTTCTAGGAAAATCGTCTTTTTGGCTTGAAATTTTAACTACTTGGTTGAGGAGTAACTTTTTTGTTTAAAATTAATATTTTCATGTTGAAACTTTATTTTCTTTGCAGAAAATTCGCCTTTTTGGCTCAAAAGTTTCACATTTCGGTTGACATTTTTTTTTCTTTCTTGACTGAAAAATCTTTCTTGGTTGAAGATTCATCTCTTTGGTTTTGAAAACTTAACTATTTTGTTAAAAATTCGGTTTTTTGGGTTGATAATGATTTTTTTATTGAAAAGTAAACTGTTTTTAGGAAAATCATCTTTCTGACTTGAAAATTCAACTATTTGGTTGAAGAGTAACTTTCTTGCTAAAAATGTACATTTTTGGATTAAAAATGTAACTTCTTTGTAGAAATTTCGACTTTTTTGCTTAAAAATTTCATAATTTGGTAGAATTTTTTTTTCTTTCTTGACTGAAAAATCCTTCTTGTTTGAAGATTCATCTGTTTGGTTGAAAATGTAACTATTTTGTTGGAAATGCAATTTTTTACTTGAAATATTAGAAATTTTAAACGCTTTAATTTCAATTTAATATTGTTACCTCTATAAAGATATTTTTCATTCGAAACTACAGAATGATTATTAATAATATGTCGCATTCAGTTTACCAATTGAATCGTTAGCGATTTCTTCGCTGTCGACAATGTCCTTTAAATCTACAAAATAGCAAATAAATCGTTCAGGAAATTTTAGAAATTGGTACCCTAAAAAAAAGACATAATTCTTAATTTTGGGTTTTTTTTGGGGACTTTTAGGGTTTCGTAGCCCCGGGCAGAAACCTTTATATAGTAAGAAAGTGGGGGGGGGAATTAGGGATGGGGAAGTGAGCGGAGGAAAACTAGGGGAAATATGGAGCGGGGAAATAGGGCGATTCAGGGAAATGAGGGGAGAGGAAGCAGGAAAAATTCGGGGATTGGAAGTGAGAGGAAATTAGGGAGGTGGGAAGAAGGTAAGAGTAGAGGTATTAGGGGGAACAAGAAAGATGAGGAAAATTAGGAGAAATAAGGAAGAATAAGGGAAGAGGAGTAAGTGAGGGGAAATGTGGTGAGGGATGGTAGTGGAAGTGAGGGGGGGTGGAAGGGATGATAGGGGAAGTGAAAGCAGGGAAAGTATAGAAAATAAGGGAGGGAAAGTAGTGGAGATGAAGTGAAATGTAGGGAGAAAAGGCAGAGGAAATGATGGAAAATAAAGGAAGGAGAAGTATAGGAATTGATGGGAAATGATGGGAAACGAGGATAGGTGATTTGGGGTAAGTGAAGAAAAATGAGGGGAGGGAAAGTAGGTGAAGTAGTGGAAATAAAGCAAGAGAAAGTGTAGGAAGTGAGGAAAAAATAACGGAAGTAGGTGAAATGATTAGAAATAAGGGTGAGCATGGGAGAGGATGTGAGGACTGGGTAAGGGAAGTGTCATCTGAAAGAGCGAGCGGCAGGGGAAGTAGAGGATACTAAATTTGGGGAAGGGGGCGAAGTGTGAAGTGCAGGGAGAATAATTTCGAGAGGAGGAGGTTTGAATAACTACTTTGACAAATTTTTCAAATGTAATAGGGAAAAAAGGGTATTAGGTAAAAAAGAGGACGGATCGTGATCCCAGCTTCCCTCTAAATCAATTAAGTTAAATATCAATGGTATCAGAGTGCTTATTTATTCAATGGTATTTAAAGTACCCATAGATTCATTTTTACAGTTTCTTGGTTGAATTTTGAAGAAAAAGAGTGAAGACACGTAGGTTGATTTAGGATTTGGTGCCGCAATCGAGCGAGTGAAATGCCCGAACGGAATACTAATCAAAGATACACAAATTCCAAGGCTAATACTTCAAATCCCCTTTAGCTGGGATCCCAAAATTAAATTATTGGATTAGAAGGCTGGCGTCGCCAACCCTTCCGGTGCTCTATCGTCAAAAGCAACCCCTCGTTCCACAAGTATATGGTTTTGCAGAGCCTATCGTTAGCTTTTGCGACGCGGTTTCCGTCTGTTCAAGATCCACTCACTCTACTGTAATCCATTTAGCTATCTTGTGTTTTTTGCTCAAATTGGCCCTCTGAGTTCCGAAACCATATTGAAATTGACCTAGAAATTCTATTGAATTTACAGACTCTAGCAAAGTTTTCATAACGAGGAAACAATTAGGAAAGTGGACCTAATCTTATTTTGAAAATTCTGTCTTTACAAGAAAGGTTGCTGCAGAATCTGGAAAACCTAGAAACGGTGTTGAATTCTTCAAAAAATTCTAGAAAATCTTGTAATGCATGAAATTTTGAAATTTTTTTGGGATTTTTGCTATTTAACACCTATTTTGAAGTTTAAATAATTTTAGAGAGGAAACTTCAAATGAATAGACAAAGAGAATTTTTCAGTTTTGATAAGGGGCCATCCATAAATTACGTAACACATTTTTTGCCAATTTTTCACCTCTCTTCTTCCCCATGTAACAAGTCGCAACGAACTTTTTTTGACCCCACCCACCTCCCACCCGTTTATGTTACGAAAATGTTTCCAAATATTTTCAGCGATCTCTTATTCAGTACAATTAAGTTTATACAATTCACTAAAAACTTTAATCAAATCACTTGAATTTATATTTTTAATGACAATTTAGAAAATTAAAACACTTTACAAAAAGTTTTAGATATTTTTACTTCTTGTTTAATCTGTCGTCAAATCTAGAAAAGTAGATGACTAAATCTAAGGGTGTATTTAGTAAATAGTGCCAAGCCGGATAATTTAAAAAAAACTATACATGATTTTTGGTGTATTACCAGTAGTAGTAGTAGTATTAGTAGTATACCATTAAGCCATTTCCCTTTCAGAGTAGGCGTGACACTACCCGATTTGGGTAGTAATTTAATTAATTTTATTTTTTATTTTTTTTTATTAGTAATTTGAAAAATTGTGAAAAAACTTTTTTTTATGTATATTTTCTGTAGGTGACAGAAAATATTTTTAATTCTTTCGAAACCTTGGAGATACCTTGAAATATTTGAATATCTCAAGTTTTTTAAATCCTTCGAAATCCCTTAACTCTTCTGAATAAATTTGTTGAAGTTTGATTGAAATATTGTAAAATCCCTTAAATTTTGTCCTCATAAAAATTTTTTGGAATCTTTTAAAATACCCCAAAATATTTCTAATCCTTTAAATTCCCTTGAAATGTTTTAAAGCTTTTAGAAACTTTTTGGAATCTTTTAAAATATTATATGACCTTTAAAATCCTGCGAAATTTAATGTACTTCCTTGGAATCTTTTAAAATCTCCTACAATTCTTAAAATCCTTTAAAATGTTTAAAAATAACACAATTTTTGGAAAAGCCTCAAAATATTTTTAAATCTCTTAAAAATTTGTAATTCCTTTGAAATACCTTAATTTTTGTGAATAAGATCTTTCAAATTTAATTAAAAATTATAAAATTCATTGAAACCCTATGAAATTACATAAAATATAATATTTCTTAAAATTCCTTGATATCTTTTTATCTTTTTTAAAATTTCTTAAAATTCTTTAAAATATCTTAAAATATTTCAAATCCTTTGAAATTTGTTGAAGCATTTGAAAACTTTTTGGAGTCTTTTAAAATATCCTAAAACCTTTCCAATTCTTTGATACTTCTTAAAATTCCTTGCAATCTTTTGAAATTTCAGAAATTTTTTCTAATTCTTTAAAACCTTTATTTTTTTTAAGTGATTGAAAATACCCTATATTATTATAAAATTCTTTCTTATCCCACGAAGTTACATGAAATCGGATATTCGTCAAATTTTCTTCAAATTTCTGTTATCTCTTGAAAATGCCTTCGAATACTTTAAAATACCCTGAAATATTTCCAATCATTTGAAATCTTTTGAAATTCTTTAAAATTTGGTGAAGCTTTCGAAAATTCATTGTCAGCTTTTAAAATATTTTATTTTGTTTATAACTCTTTAAAATCTTTGAAACAGTTTTCAATGTTTGGAAATACCTCGAAAAATTGAAAGAATCTTAAAATTCGTGAAATGTTCTAAAATCCTTGAATTCTTGTAAATAAGTAATTTGAAATTTCAATAAAATATTATGAAATCCAATGATCTTACATGAAACCTGATGATATTCCTTAAAATTCCTTAGTAATTAAAAAAAAAATTTAATCTTTGAAAAATGTTTTAATGTTTGGAAATACCTTAAAATATTGGAAAACTCTCAAAAATTTTGAAATGATCTGAAATACCTCAATTCTCGTGAAGAAAAAAATTGAAATTTCAATGAAATATATATATTTTTTTTCAATTAAAAAAAAATGTGTAATGCTTGGAAATACTTTGAAATATTGACAAACTCTCAAAATTCTTGAAATGCTTTTAAATACTTCAATTCTCGTAAATAAATAATTTGAAATTTCAATTCAATATTATAAAATCCCGTGAAATTACATGTAATCTGATGATATTCCTTGAAATTCCTTGCTATTTTTTTAATCCCTGGAAAATTCCTTTGAATCCTTTAAAATATACTAAAACTTTCTTTTTAATTCTTAAAAAAAATTTAATTCTTTCAAATATTTGGAAATACCTTTGTATTTTGAAAATATCACGAAATTCTTTGAAATTTTTTCAAAATATTATAAATTCCTTCAAATCCCGTAAAGTTACATGAAATTTAATGTTATTCCTTGGAATTCCCTAATGATTTAAAACAAAATTTTAAATCTTACGAAAAATTGTAAATGTTTGGAAATACTTTGAAATATTGAGAAATTTTTGAAATGATTTGGGATACTTCAATTATTTTGAATAAATAATTTGAAATTTCAATAAAATATAATAAAATCCCGTGAAATTACACGAAATCTAATGATATTCCTTGAAATTCCTTGATATTTTTTTAATTCCTGGAGAATTCCTTGGAATCCTTTGAAATATACAAAAACGTTCTTTTTATTTCTTTAAAAAATTGTAATTCTTTTGAATATTTGGAAATACCTTAATATTTTGAAAATATGACGAAATTCTTTGAAATATTATAAATTCCTTCAAATCCCGTGAAGTTACATGAAAGCTGATGATATTCATTGAAATTCCCTAATAATTAGGAAAAAAAGTTCAATCTTTAAAAAAATTGTAAATGTTTGGAAATACTTTGAAATATTTAAATTTCTCAAAATTTTTGAAATGCTTTGAGATACTTTAATTATTTTGAATAAATAATTTGAAATTTCAATAAAATATTATAAAATCCCGTGAAATTACATGAATTCTGATGATATTCCTTGAAATTCCTTGATATTCTTTCAAACCCTGGAAAATTCCTTGGAATCCTCTGAAATATACTAAAACTTTCTTTTTAATTCTTTAAAAAAATTCAATTCTTTTAAATATTTAAAAAAAATACCTTCATATTTTGAAAATATGACGAAATTCTTTGAAATTTCTTTAAAATATTATAAATTCCTTCAAATCCCGTGAGGTTACATGAAATCTAATGATATTCCTTGAAATTCCCTGATGATTTAAAAAAAAATTCAATCTTAAAAAAAATTTTTAATGTTTTCAAATAGTTTGAAATACTGAAAAATTCTCGAAATTCTTGAAATGCTTTGACATACTTCAATTCTTTTAAATAAATAATTTGAAATTTTAATAAAATATTATAAAATCCTGTGAAATTACATGGAATCTGATGATATTCCTTGAAATTCCTTGATATTTTTTTAATCTTTGGAAAATTCCTTGGAATCCTTTAAATTATACTAAAACTTTCTTTTTATTTCTTTAAAAAATTTTTATTCTTTTAAATATTTGGAAATACCTTAATATTTTGAAAATATGACGAAATTCTTTGAAATTTCTTTAAAATATTAAGAATTCCTTCAAATCCCGTAAAGTGACATGAAATCTGATAATATTCCTTGAAATTCCCTAATAATTAAAAAAAAATCAATCTTAAAAAAAATTGCTAATGTTAGCAGATACTTTGAAATATTGAAAAACTCTCAAAATGCTTGAAATGCTTCGAGATACTTCAACTCTTGTAAATAAATAATTTGAAATTTCAATAAAATATTATAAAATCCTGTGAAATTTCATGAAATCTGATGATATTCCTTGAAATTCCTTGATATTTTTGTAATCCCTGAAATTTGTTTAATCCTTGGAATCCTTTAATGTATACTAAAACTTTCTTTTTGATTCTTTCAAATATTTGAAAATACCTTCGTATTTTGAAAATATCACGAAATTCTTTAAAATTTCTTTAAAATATTATAAAATTCCTTCAAATCCCGTGAAGTTACATGAAATCTGATGATATTCCTTGAATTTCCTTCACATTTTTTTCAATCCCTTGTAAATTTCTTCGAAATCTTTAAAGTACCTTAAGATATTTTTAATTCTTTGAAATCTTTCACATTTTTTTTAATATTTGAAAATACCTTGAAATTTCATAAATGTAGGCAAATCCTTGAAATCCCTTGAAATATTTGAATTACTGCAATACTCAGAAATCTTATAAAATTCAAGTTACTAACAATCGTTTAAATTGAACCCACAATTATAATATAAAGCGACTAAAATTTAATTAAAAATTGCTGCGATAAACTTGGAAAATGCATGACATTTTTATTTCGACATGCTTCAGAAGGCCTGGAAAGTTTAAGCCTAATGTTTTAGCAAAAAAATTAGATTATTTGGATAATAATTTATGAAATTTATTCGACGTCAGTTCATGCCGCTTCCATTCATGGACGTTGTTTCTCCTATTAGAAGTAAAGAAAAGAATTTTGAAATTTGGTTTAAAACCTAAACTTCGATTGGCTCTGGATTTAGGGGAACACGATTCCGGTGGTATTTACCCTGGTTTAAGGTTTTAGATTCCTCACCCCTCTGCGGTGGCGAGGCGATTGTCTCTTAGAAAATAGGAACACGACCATAGCAGCCCTTATCCGCTCGACTTTATACTTTAAATCCGCCCTATAAATATCGCGACGTCCTTCGGATTTGGGGCTGGTTTCCGAAAGATTGGCTCGCGGTATCCTCCGTGGGAATCGCTCGCCGTCGTGCGTCGATATATCAGGGGATGAAGGCCAGAAAAGAAACCCCTTGGAGCGCGAGGAACGATTCGTCATCCACCATTGCTTCTTGCAAAACATACCAAGGTGACGTGCCCCCAACCTCGAAAGGAAACTTGCCCAACATCTGCAGTCTTACTCAACGATTTCAGAAAATGTGCATTTCTAGGTAATATTCTTGCAAACAAAAAAATTTTTCTCCCAACTTTTCAGTTTTTAAGAAAAACTGAGATTAAGAATCCTTCTCTTCTTTAGTCATAATGTGTTCCCTGAGGAGCCGTCCATAAGCTAAGAAGTATTTTCGAAAAGCATCCGGCCTTCTGGTGTACCAGCAGTCAAAGTTAATTCTGGTCAATAGGGATGATAAGCCTTTTTAAAGTACTCCCCTTTGGAAGCCACAAACTTCTTCCATCGATTCTCACAATTTTTGAAGCACTTCTCAAATTCACCTTTCAGAACAGCTAACAAATACTTCATCGCATTCTGCTTCATTTCCTCTACGTTGTGAAAACGTTTTTCTTTTAGAGGATACTTCAATTTAAAAAAATCAGAATCAGTCAGGTCAGGACTATCTGGGAGCTGGCAAAAGTGTGTAAGTTCGCGTTTCACCAGAAATTGTTGAATAAGCTGCGACGAATGGGCAGGTGCGTTGTCTTAGAGAATGACCCAGTTTTGGTGACACTTCCTCTATCTCTTTCACTCTTGAATGACGATTTCCATTAATTAACACTTGCCATCGGTCCAGATCTTACAGTTTTTTTACCGCTACGGGACTGCCAGAGCGACCGTAACTTTCCATTGTAGTACGACCGCTTTGCAATCGCCTAACTCACTCTCTAATTAGAGTATCACTCACAGACTCATCACCATACATTTTTCGAATCATGATGGTTCCCGAGTATGAATGACCAAGTTTTTGGCAAAATTTAATTCATCCCCTTTTTTCGGTGCGATCCGTCATCCTGAAATGCGAAGCGTACGAGGTTAGAAGTTTACACAAAAAAGGGGGAATACGATAATTATTCACGAAATTTTTCGAATAATAGGGTAATAAATTCTTCTAAATAAAATTGTTTATAGTATATTCAATGCCACATGAAACGCTTTAAATTCTTAAAATTTTTATGTTGACATATGTTACATTTTCGACAAAAATAAATTTTCAACCAAAAAAGATCTTCTAATAAAAGAGATAATTTTTTAATAAAAAAACACATCAACAAACAAATTTTTAACCAAACAGTTGCATTAACAAACAAATTGTTAAACTTTTAAGCAGAATAGGCGAATTTTCAATAAAATAGTTGAACTTTTAACCACACAGTAAAATTTTACAGTCAAGAAGACGAATTTTTTTAGATAACAGTAGAATTTTCAACAAGAAAGTTAATTTGCAACCATGAAGCATGAATTTTCAACCGAAAAGATGACTCGTCTGTCATAAAAGATTAATTTAAAAAAAACTGAAATTCAACAAAAAAAAAATTAAATTTTTAACCAAATGGCTGAACTTTTGAGCCAAAAAGACAAGTAATTTAGAAGAAAGTTTTTTTTTTTTAAGTTTCTCTTTAAACAAGAAAGATGTCTTTTCTCCATAATAGATTAATTTACTACCCAAAAAGAGAAATTTTCAACAAAAGACATAAATTTTCTGTTGAATAGTTGATTTTTCAACTCATAATGTATTAATTTTCAATTTAAAAAAACGAATTTTCTTAAAAATAGTTTACATTTTTAACCAAAGAGGTGAATCCCTAAAATAAGAAGAATCTTTTATAAAGTATTCCTAATTTCAACCAAGTAGTTTATGTTACAACCAAAAATACGAATTTTCAACAAAAAACTGGAATTTTCTACCAAATTGTTGAGTTTTCAACTAAAATTATGAATCTTCAACCAATAATAATGAATTTTTCACAAAGTAAAAAAAAAATTTCTTATAATAGAAAAATAACAAAGTGGGATGAATTTTCAATAAAATACATGAATTCTAAACCCAAAGGTTGAATTTTCAACTAAAAAAAATAATCAATTTTTAATCAAAAATATCAATTTTCCACCAAAAGTGGTATAGTTCTATTTCCAGTTACAAAAATTAATTTTCAAGAGAAAAAACGAATTGTTAACAAAATATTTGAATTTTCAACAAAAGAGATGAATTTTTGACAAAAATGATGAATCTTCAACAAAAAATTTAATTTTCAACCGAATAGTTGATTTTTCGAGCCGAAAAGACATGTATTTTAGAAGAATGTTTTTTCAATAAAAAAGTTTCTTTTTGAACAAGAAAGATGTTTTTTCTCCATGTAAGATGAAAGTACTACCCAAAGAGGTGAATATCTGAAATAAGAAGAATCTTTAATAAAGTACTTCTAATTTCAACCAAGTAGTTCTTGTTTCATCCAAAAATACAAATTTTCGACAAAAAACTAGAATTTTCTACCAAATTGTTGAGTTTTCAACTAAAATTATGAATCTTCAATCAAAAATAATAAATTTTTCACAAAGCAAGAAAAAAACAAGAAATTTGTTAAAATATAAAAATAACCAAACAGGATGAATTTTCAACAAAATAAATTAATTCTAAACCCAAAAGTTGAATTTTCAACTAAAAAAAAAAATCAATTTTTAATCAAAAATATCAATTTTCCACCAAAAGTGGTATAGTTCTATTTCCAGTTACAAAAATTAATTTTCAAGAAAGAAACAACGAAATGTTAACAGAATATTTAAATTTTCAGCAGAAGAGATGAATTTTTGTCTAAAATGATGAATCTTCAACCAAAAATAGAATTTTAACAAAGCAGTTTAACTTGCAACAAAGTAGTTGAATTTTTAACAAAAAAAGTGGAATTCTAAACGAAATATGTAATGGATGATATTTCAATCAAAAAAGATTTTAATTTGAAATAAAAAACAATTTAATTTTCGACCAAAGAAGGTAAAATTTTTCACAATATAGTTGAATTTTCAACCCAAAAAGATAAATTTTCTAAGAGATATTTTGATTTTTAACCAACGAGATGAATTTTCAAAGAAAATGATGAATCTTCAATAGCAAAAAAATGAATTTTTTACAAAAGGTTTTAACGTTCAACGAAGTATTTGTATTATCAAGCAAATAGTGGAATCTTCAACTAAAAAAGATGAATTTTTAAACTAATATTTAAATTTTGAACCAAATATTTTATTTTCAAACTGAAAAAAATTATTTTTAACTAAAAAAGGATCTTATGTTCCACAAAATAGTTAAATTTTCCAACCAAATAGTAGAGCGTTTAACCAAACTAAATGAATTCTGATCATAAAATATATCAGTAGAGTTTTTAATTGAAAAGGATTAATTTTGAATGAAAAATATTTCGATTTTCTTATAGGGTTCTGTTGATTCAGTCCGAATTTAGGCCAAAAAAAAGGGAAAGAGGGGAAACTTCTTAAAAAGAGGGGAAAAAGAAGAATTCCTTAAAAAAGGGAAACAGTGAAAAGTGTGTCAAGTCTCATTCCCTTGCCAGCTACCTTTATCTTCAATTCTTCTTCTACAACCTTCCAATACATGCTTCCGCCAAATGTTTAGATTTTATTTGGAAGCTCATTTATACCAAGTGCCTTTCCATCCCATAATTTCCAGCACCCCGTTTATTGACTATTCACTTGATTATTCCCTTCTGATGTCCTCTTTCTCTTCTCTCTCCCTAACATCTTTACCTTGTTCCATATCTTTCCTCTCTGCCCATCCTAGCAAATCCATAAAATAAATTTCTATTCTACCTTCTTAATATCCTGGTTTACTCTTTCTCTTCTTTTCCTCTCTCTATTAACTGCTTTCCAATCCTCTTCTTCCATCCAAACCTTCTCCGCCTCTTTTTTAAAGCCTTTCATTTTACTCCTCTTTCTTTATCACACATCTTAGTATACTCCTTATTTCTCCTACATTCTTCTCCACTACATTTCCCTTTTCTCCATTTTCTGAATTCCTTTCATATTTTCTTCTTCTTCTCTTCACATTACGCATCCCATCCACTTCTACCCCCTACACCACTAAATTCTTTTTTGCTTGTGCCTCTAAATACTGTTTTTATTTCTTTTATTATTATTTCCCTCTCTTCATTAACATTTCCCTCTCTCATTTGGATATTCTTGTCCTTTCCCTAAACAGTTCTTTTGCTTTTATTGACCAATACCCTCTTCCTGCTCTTCTTACATTTACTTCCTTGTTATTCTCATTGTTATTAGACTGTTCTCCCTCATATACCACTATTATAGGAAATTAATCCGAATCTTTATACTCCCCTACCACTAGCTCTTCAAGAATTCCTTTCCCTCCCAATTCAATTAAGTGAACTGCGCAAAATCATGATAGTGAGAAAAGAGATAAAGGAAAAAAGGTAGAAAGGAAAGGAAGTGGAAATGAAAACAAATAATATAGAGATGGAGACGTAGGTGGATGAAAATGGATGGGAAAGAGTGAGAAGAAGGTTACTGATAGGTTCCAGATGGGAGGTTCAAAATTAAAAGAGGAAGAATAAAAACGGCAGATCAATGTAAGAAATGATTATGGAAGTAATAAAGAAATATATAACAGAAAAGGATAAGAATTCGATAAAAAAAAAGATCATAGAGTAGAAGAGGTAAAGATGGGAGGAGAGAGGTGGAAAATAGTAAGGGTATACTTAAACGGAGATATGCAAGAAAAATCAGAGGAGATGACAGAACTGATGAAAGGAAATAAGGAAGAGATTAAGCTTAGAAGAAGATTTGAATGCGAACCCTTCTCTAATAATGTAAATGATATACATAATTTATTATAGGAAAGAAGGAAAGGAGGGTAGGAAAAAAATGTTCTCCATCGATATAAATAGTCTCTAATGTGAAGGAAGACCAGGAAGTTTGAAGAAGTTGTGAGAGTGATAGTTTGAGTATGAGAGAGTTTGATATAGATGTTATAGCGGGAATAAAAACTTTCTAATCTAATATAATATGCGCTTGGTTGTTCGCGTATCGCGCGAAAGTCAATACATCACAAGTCTTCTTCCCAACGGGATCTCGAAAATCCCATTACGAACTATCCTCGCATCTCTTCGTGCAGCCAGTACAGAAATACAGACCGATAGGACGACGTCGCGTCGCGTCGACTCTCCACGGATCCACCGACGAAATCCTTGCATGAATATGTAAATCCTTATTTTCGGATCGAGTGCACTCGAAACCAAAAACCATCCTGGAGAACCGAAGTCGCCCAACCCTTGCCACTTTCCTCAGCATCCCATGTATTAGCCTAGCCACTCAAACTTTATAAAGATTCGGCTCGAATTATTGAAGGCTTGCCTGCAATCAAAGAAAACAACATTTTTTGGAATTTTTCGCTTACAAAATACGGCTGCGAAGTACTATGGACGAATTCACTATGGGTGTATTTATTTGTGCTCATTTTATGAGCACTTTGCTTCCTCATAAGTATCAAATGAATTTGCTTCCTCATAGAGGGAGGTTTCCCCTAACAAAATAAACTAGCTGTCAATTCGATCTCTAGTGTTTCCACTTCTTTTGTCTTTGTAATTATATGGATATGTACAAAAAATGTAAAACTACAAAATAATACAAAAAAATTTTTTAACACAAAGACAAATCAGACAAATCAAATTTTGTATTCGAAATGATAATTTCTTGAGCTGGAAAAGGGATGGGAAAAGTTCTGTCCCACCCTATCCCTTTCATCTTCATGATTTCTTTACCAAAATTGTCAAAATAACTCTATTTCAAAACTTAGGATCAAAAAGTCTTTTCTATTCATGCGTCAACTTTGAATTATGTCAATGAAAAAAGTTTTTCCCTTTGAAACATATGACTAAAATATTATAAATGAACATAACTTCCTTAATCTTCAATAGAGTGTATTAATATTATAGATCAATCGATTTGCCTCAAATCAAGGAATTTTTTCCGTTTGCGCATCGATTTTGAATCATATTAGTGAAAAAAATTTTACTATAAAAAATCGTATTTTCAGATATTATGCATTACCATAGCTTCCTTACTCTTCAATGAAATGTATAAATTCTATGGGTCAATCGATTCGTCTTGAATTAACACAACTTTTCTATTCTCGCATCAAGTTTAAATTATGAGAATGAGCTAATTTTTACTATAAAAAATTATTTTAAAAATATATAAATTACCATAACGTCCCTACTATTTAATAAAATGTATTAATATTGTAGGTCAATCGATCAACTTTGAATTATGATAATGAAACAAGTTTTACTATAAAAAACCGATTTTCAAAATATATAAATTACCATATGATTTCCCTACTCTTTAATAAAATGTATTAATATTATAGGTCAATCGATTCGTTTTGAACCAAGGAATCTTTTATATTTTTGCATCAACTTTGAATTATGTTGAAGACAAAAGTTTTACTATAAAGAACCGTATTTTCAAATATTATGCATAACCATAGCTTCCTTACTCCTGAATCAAATATATTAATATTATAGGTCAATCGATTCGACTCGAATCAACACATCTTTTCTGTTCTTGCATCAACTTTGAATTATGATAATGAAAAAAGTTTCACTATAAGGAACCGATTTTCAAAATATATAAATTACCAT